>MU279809.1:0-101348 GCA_022385655.1 Xylaria intraflava | reverse complement strand
GTTCTTTTGTTTTTTTTCTGGTGTTGTTTGTGTGTGGGGGGGCGTGCGGGGGGGGCCCGGGCGCCCCCGCCGGCCCCCGCCCCCCCGCCCGGCCGCCCCGCCCGCCCCCCCCCAAGAGGAGGAGAAAAGGAGGGAAAGGGGAAGGAAATGGAAAGGCAGACCGGGAGGGAGATATTGTTTTGGTTGTTCGCCGCGACCCGAATAACCTCCGCCGCGATTGTTTCCCCGCCATGCCATGGGGCCATACGCCTTCCATTCCTGGCGAACAAGGGGGCGGGCCATGAATGGTCGGGCTCGCCCATCCTGCCGGGGTCGGGGGGGAGATTGAAGCCGCGGACGCGAGGACGACGGGTGAGAAGCAGACGTTATCTATCTAGTGTGTGAACGCAGGAAAAGCGGCTGGCTCGACGTTACATCTCGTCGGGTAATAGACAAGGATAGCAGGTTATTCTAGATAGGCACCCATGCAAGTGTTTTTCACGGGTTGTCTCACGTCTCGTGCGTCTTTTTGATTGGGGTCTTTTAGTTCACGTTGGTGTTAATTGGGGTATTGCATTTTGTATTACCCCTCGGTCCGTTCCTCTCTCTCTGTCTCTATCTCTCTACCTCCCCTCTTGTCTCATGAAAACCCACGCGGAAAGGGTTGAGAACTTGGCTAGCTTGACTTTGGGAAATTGACCACTAAGTCTAGGTTTTTTTTCTTTTTTTCACAATAGATTTCCCCTTGCAGAAGGTTGGCCTCGTGAGTACGAGAAAGCCGAAGTCAAGTTGTCAACAAGTCACTTTGCGATCCGAGGTACAGCGAGCGCCTGAAGTTTTCCCCCCTGCAGATCAGCGGCGATACCCTCTCGGTCCATACATCATGTACGGGGAATGCCAGAAACTCTCAGGTCGGATAAGGATTTCCCACTGCCTTGGATAACCAGATAGTCAATATACTCATCTACACTAGGTATACATTGTATATTGCCAACTGGATCGCAACCTAGTCATTCGTAAAATGTTCCCGCGCGTCTGATAGTCATACACAGGGCACATGAGTCGGTAGTTATAAGTAATTAATAGGTATGCATCTGCATTCCGTTCCTTGGATGGGAAGCCATGGTGTGTAGAATTGCACCGGCACACCGCAGTAAAAGCAACATCATACCTGAATACGACATTGCTTCCCATGCCACAGCACATCCAATACGACGCCCGATGCATTCTAAGAGTACGTGCCGTGATATTTATTCTTGTGGACCCCTCATGGTAACCATGTATGTACATACACCATCTATTTGGGCCCTGTTTTTCTCCATCTGCACCCCGACATCAACCTTATTGACTCGTAGTCACAAGCGGGCTCCCCCTTCTCACCAGCGTGACTTGATATCTCGTGCTTGTTTAGGTGTTTACTATTATGAGACAAGTCAGCCACATGCACACCCAAGACTCCAGCGCCAAGTGAAATGAAAAGACAGGAAACCCATCGCAGGCCACACCTCACACCTCCTGAAAGGAAGCACAGGTCATACCGATGGGAAAATATCACAGCTTGGCTCCACCCACCTGATCCAGCGCCTTGATTTCAACGAGGAGCTTTCCGGTATTCGTGCCATCAAAGAGATCCTGTATAGCAACTTCGGCCTTCTCAAGCCCGCCCTTGGCGATAGTTTCCTGGGTCTTCAGCTTGCCCTCTAACAGCCACCGGCTGATCTCCTCTTGAGCAGCAGGGTAGTCCTTAACATAGTCGAATACAATGAAGCCCTCCATGCGGACACGCTGGGCGACAACAATCGACAGGTTTTGAATGCCCTTGCCGGCCCCGTTATACCCTGAGATTCCACCGCACATGACGAAGCGCGCGTGCTTGGCGGCGCGGGTGAGTGCGAGGTCGAGGATCTCGCCGCCGACGTTGTCCCAGTACATATCAATGTAATTTGGCGTCGCCGCTATGAAGTCCTTCTTGAAGCTCTCTTTCTTGTAGTTCAGCGCGACGTCAAAGCCCAGCTCGTTCGTCAGCCATGCGCACTTTTCGTCTGACCCTGCGATTCCGATGACTCTGGCCCCACGTAGCTTTGCTATTTGCCCGGCGACGGAGCCCGTCGCACCTGCGGCACCCGACACGACAACGGTCTCCCCGGCTTTCGGCTTGCCAATGTTGTGAAGACCCGTCCAGGCCGTCATACCAGTCATACCTGGAGAATCAAGTATGTTAGCATGCCCTGGATTATCAATCATGAAGCGCCATGTTCTTATTCTTCCTCGGTATGTCTTCATCGCTCTCCGCTCTCACTCCCTTATCCTCAAGGGCTCTGAGCCTTTCGGAATAGCCAGGATTTGGCAGGCTGCGTCCCAGGATCGTAGCCCAAAACCAACAATAAAAATCTAAAATAAACGGTGGGTAGGGGGTTATTACGTACCCAGAGCGCCCATGACATCAGTGACCTTGAGGCCCTTCGGGATCTCCCTGACCTCGAACTGGCCCTCGGCAAGAATGACAACCTCAGTCCAGCCAGTAAATCCTGTAACAAAATCACCCGGCTTGGCCTTGGGGTTTTTGCTCGCCAGCACACGGCATACAGCCCCTCCGCGCATCTTCTCGCCGATCTGAACAGGGGGTAAGTACGAGCGGACATCTACACGCGGGTGGCCCCGTGGTTATATTAGTCGACTTTGATCTCCTTACAATATAAATGAGGCACCGGGTACACTGCCCGCTGAACCGCTGCCGTCGGGATGACGTTGGGGCATGGCGCTGGTATCACATGACCCCAGCACGACATCCCGTCGAGGCGTTCAACGTGGCACATGTCCGCTCGAAGATAGGGCGGAGATGGTGAATACAATACATACCGTTCAACCAGCCGCGCATGGCGGGGTCGAGAGACAGATACAGCGCCTCGACGAGGATCTCGCCATCCTTGAGATCGTCGGCCGTGGGTGCGGGTCCCTTCTCAAGTCTGAAGGTCTCGCCGGGGACGATGTGCGCCTTAGGGCGCTCGGCAAGGACGAAGGTCTTGTTTTCACGGGCCATTTTCAATTAAGTGACGTCGAAGACGGACAGCGGAGGAACGATAGGGGTATCAAAGACGTTCTGATGGGTAGGCACTTAGAATGAGAGAAATATGTCTCCTTGTCCAAGTGCGGCAGACGCTCGAAATCGTGATGCAATGTTAACGGTGAAAAGGGTATTGAAATCAATGAGATGAGAAGGTGAAAAAGAGGAGGAGAGTCGCGAAGGCCATATTATATACACGTCATGGCAAGCGCAGCGCTTTGGGATTCTAGCTACGGGCAAAGGCTTCAAGCTTCCCGAACTACCGTTTGTAGTAGGAACGCCGTTCGCCAACTGCGTGGTATCCGGCCAGACGCCCCTCCCGACAGAAAGAGAAGGGCCAAGAAAAATGTCTCGCGCAGCAGATGCTGCCCGTCGCATTCAGCCAGCTACTTTAGTCGCGGTCGGAATTGAGCAGTAGGCTGCCACTATAGCCACCGTGCGCATCGCTACAACTGCGCACGGCGCCTCGGAGACGCTACAGGTGTCTTCCAGCGCCCGCCGTCGCCGCGTTAGCGGGCTCTAGTGCCCCGGCCTGGCCTGGCACTTGGCGGGCGTAGCGTCTCAACAGCCACTAGAGCACGCCTGAATGACTAAGAAACACAGTTTCGGAGATAGTCGGAACACACCGTGCTTGGAGCCCTCAATTTTGGCTGCGGCCGGAGTCACGAACTTGGCCTGCCTTCGCGATGAACGCGAATCGCGATTACCAACTTCCAGGCTGCACGTAAGAAAACGTAACTCGGTTGATTGGTAATAGAAGCCGACGTGATGTGCGTTGTGGAGGGCATACAGTAATTGTGCTTACACGAATATCGACCAACCTGGTCCGTAGCTGGGCATTCTATAGTATACAACTGTTGAGCCGAGGCAATTCCATCGACGTGCAAAATACCTAAGGTGCGGTATATTGCACGGAAGACAGGAAGACAGATTTGAATTATGTAAATGGGAAGTAGACCGCTATAAGTCTGCTATAAATTGTCGTTACCGTAGACTTATAGCGGTCTCCGGTTCCCATTTACATAATTCAAATCCATCTCCCATTGCGCATAGCACTGCGTAATCCTTCCTATCTAATCCTTACCAGCTACGCACACATCTGCCAATTACGGACATTGAACTCTTGGCTTGAAGTCTAAGGCGAGAAGAAAGAAAGAAAGAAGAGAGGTAGAAACGAATGAGCAACCCTTCACGTAACGGATACATTTGTAATCAGTCAACAAATCTATCTCTCCCACACCGGCAACCCATCCCACTCGGCCTTCAACTCCGCCCCCCCAGGCAATAAAACTCCGAGTTCGACGACTCGTCGCCACCGGACCCCCCGAAGGAGTTCTTCCCACGGACTAAACTACCGATCAGAAAGTACAGAGCCGCTAAGATCTGAAATGCCCCTGTCACGTCGATTATAAACCCGCCGTAACCCTCTTTAGCGGCTCTATGTCCTGACTATGGGACATCTCCAAACCCGTAATCCGTAGTCCGTACACTACTCAGTAGATAAATCCACACCAGCCCGCATTTTCTACACTAACAAATTCTAGATACCTCGGCACACCATCTACCTTGGCTAGGTATCACTTGCGTGCGTGGTGGTTTTATGCTTGAACCGCGCCGCAGGCCGGCAGTCTGTGTTCCCGGCACTTTCCATCATGTTCTAGCACCGAATAGGTCATCGCTTTTCTGTTTTCGTTTGTTCGACCGCGATGGAGACCGCCGATGCATTCGAATCCCACCAGGAGCCTCGCATGGTATCAGCGGAAAGAGGGGTTTATGAGCAAAACGTATCCATTTTTTGGTATGTACTAGTAGCAGGTACAGTCTGTACAGTAGGTACCTAGACACTTCTCCATGAGCATGGTATATACTTATGTAAGCCTATGGGAGACTTCTCCGTTCAAGCATCTGAAATGCATCATAGACACTCTTCCCCGGCACAGCTCAAGATACAGCGATAGTATAGCTCTATTATACAGCTTCACGCACTGAAAGAGCTCATCCAATCGACCAAGTCGAAATGTTCCGTGCCGGGCAATTGCCAAACCTCGTTATAATGGGCTTCGAAAGGGGGCAACAAATGCCTGCGACATGAGAACCGACGTGTTATCCTCAGGTTCTCGATAAACAGTGGCCACGCGATCCCTTACAGTAACATCAGTTTCTATTTCCGGTGAATTAGACAGGAGGTATGCTCAGAGCCTGGCTGGCGTTGGTGTCACTGCTCTGGTCATCATCAAGTTCATCTTGTTTAAGAGCCAGGGGCTTGAAACGGCTAGCTGTAGAGCGAGTGCGACGGTAGCGGAATTTGTTCGTATTGGCCTCGGGCTCTGAGTCTTCAATCTCAGGCTCTTTCTCGTCATCGCCAATACCAAGGTCGACGCTGCTGCGATCGCTGCGCTTCGAAGCCTGCGCCTCTTCCGCTGCCCCCTCACTTCTCGACTCGCTCCCGTCTTCCTCCTCTTCTTCCTCCTCTGCCTCCTCCTTCACCAGCGTCTCCTCCAGTACTTCCTCGGAGTCCTCTTCTTCCTCATCCCCATTAGCACTAGTCTTTCCGGTGGCGGCGCCCCCGGCCCTTAATTTGGATTTGAGTGTTCCTTTGACTCGACGTTCTATCTCGCGATATTCGTCATCATAGTCAATATCACCGGTTTCTTCATCGGGGTATTCCAGCTTCTGGGTCTGGTCGAACTCCTCCAAGAGAGCTGTGCACACCTCCTTTACGTCCAAACGCCGCCAGTCTGGAAGTGCTCTTCTTAGCCGAAACCAGGCCACCATGAGTTGGGGTCTAGTCCACCCGGCACCCAGTCCGCTCCGCACCTTGGCCCAAGGAATACGACTGTCGGCGAGAGCGCGAGACTTTAATATCTCTTTGATTATCAAGGCACGTTCGTGGTGAGACATTGCAATGGCGGCCTCACGGGCCTGCTGTATCATGTTTTCAATGGGGACGATCACCCCATCAACACCACCGCCAAGGTCTGGATTGATGGTCTTCCATTTCGCAATACATTGCAGGCGGCTGCGCGTCCTGTTCATGCCCTGGCTCACCAATTGCCAGTTGATATCTTCCTCGACAGGCCGACTTTCATCCAGGCCTCGGTTGGCTCGCTGCAGATGTATCTCTGTTGTCGCCTTCGCAACGATAGCGATAAGTCTGTTGGTTTCCTCCTGACTCCATTGATCCTTCCTTAACTTGTCTCCACAGATGATATAGTTCCTGATACGATCCCGAACGTCTTCGGGGTGGCGATTGAGATATTGACCGATCATAGCAAATTTATTTCCATACTGCTCATACATCTGTCGGAGTTCCGCATCCTGCTCTACTGTCCATTTTCCACGTAAAGGAAAATTGTGAAACCTGCGTCGAATATGGTTTATAATTCTCTGTCGGGCTCGGCCAGGACATGCTGCCACAATGTCTTCCCATAACTTACTAGCCTTGACTTCTTTAGTATTGCCTTGGATTAAGTCATTCACCTCGTGCTGGGTCATGTCATTGTCCTCTCTGAACCGATCAACGACGTGATTCAGATCGCGGATCTCAGAATCGCCAAACGTTCCAGATCGTAGAGGGGTTTTGGATGCCCGCGAACGGCCTGCACTTCTAGCTGACGGTATCTTTCTCTTATTGCTCTCTGGATTTGGGCTATTCTTTAGCCTGGTTGTGGTCTTAGGCGTCCTGGGCTTTCTATCAGTACTGAATTGGCTTGGCTGGGTGCCATTTGCCAATACAGCTGCCCGCTTGTCATTGTCTTCCTTACGTGCCAATGCGGCCTTAGATGGTGATTGAGAGTTAGAAATTTCCTCGGGGTTTTCCATACGACTGAAGAAGTCCGGCTTAGGTACGCGTTTCCGTCTGGAGCTCGTTCTGGCAGTCTGACGCTGCTTAACATCAGAGTCATCTGCATCGCGTAAATGCGGCATAGTAGATGGGATTTCTATATCCCCGCCAGCAGTGTCGTCCATATAGCTTGAAGCAAGCCCCTCGTCAGGACCTGCGTCATGCAGCTTGGCGGAATTGTCCTTTTCACCTTGGACGATGCCGGTAGTGACGAGCCCATCATTGCGCATGGAATAAGTCAGTCGACTGGTACCCTCGGGTGAAGCGCTAGAATGACGCCTATCGACGAGGGGACTCGCAGACATTACTTCTGAGGCCATAATGGTTGCACCGTTGTTATTATAACCAAGATCGATATCGTCATCTCGGTGCTCTTCTACCTCACCGTCTGCCTCTCCTTTAACCTGATCATCAGCGTCCACCTCGTCTTCGAGTTCGACCCCCGTCTCGGTCACCTGTTCAAGCTCTTTCGGGATGTCATCGTTGGGATGTGATTCCTGCAAGTGACCGGGATCAATTTGCTTAAACTCATTATTGGATTCGACATCAATATGATGATGGAGTTCATCATTCTCGACAAAGTTATTGTAGACCTGCTCGTCTTGGTCCCTAATACCACTGCTGCCATTGTGCAAATGTTTATGCTTCTTTGCACTTTGCTGGGGCTCATCCTCGACATGAAGCTGTGACTTTCTCTTACGTTTTCTCTTCTTTGGTGCCATGTCCGGGTGTTCGACGAGCTGATTTCCCTCTTCCTCCTTATCACGCTTGGAGGATTTCCTACGTTGTTGAGCATTTCCGATTTCAGTAAATTGGCTCGACTTTTCATCGGCCTCCAGCGCAGAGACAGCCGCAGCCTGTTTTTTTGCAAGTTTCGCCGCGCGTTTCCTTTCTTTCCTGGCCTGCTTGGATTGGCTCTGGACTTCGGTTTGCTCATGCGCATCCACGAGTGTGCTCTCAATAAGGTCGACATCCCCACCATTCACCCCGTCTTGCTCTTGCTCCTGCGCAAGGCCATGATCGGGTACGTCGACACTGAGAGTGGAATGCAAGCCAGAAGGAGGGGGTTCTTCAGGTTGGAATGTATTGCTTGGTTGCTTCTTAGTCCGTTTCTTCTTCTTGGAGCGATGTGGAGAATACTCGGTGGCTTGATCTCCAAGATTGGACAAGTGGTCAGAAACGGGTGGCGGTTGTTTATGTGGAAAGGCGTCGACCGTTTTGAGACTCAACGCAGGGGTCGAGCCTTGTGTGCTCCGCGGACGTGAGACAGGTGGGCTTGAGTATTGACGTTTGTTGCGGTGTCGAGGTGGGGAGAAGGTCGGACGAATGGAGCTATTGATTTGGCTTGAGACTACCATAGCATCGCCAGTAGAGTGATCGTCACTATCGCCATCGCTGCTTTGACGTCGTTCTCTGATGCCAGCGTTAGTCTGTTCATCGCCCTCGCCCTCGCCCTCCTGAAGTTGACTGGAAGTCTGCCCCATCGCGCTCTATAACATGTCTGCTAGTGACGTGGGCATTCGTCACGGCGGGATCTGATAGTCTGAAAATTAGTCGGCAGTAATGGGATATATAGGCGACTGTCGTGGCCGGATAACACAAGCGGCGGTTGACGACGCCGGTATGATAGAATGATCCGCGCCGTGAGGACGAAGGCGTGTGCCTATGTACTTTAGAGTGTAATTAAAGGATGCAATCGAGTGCGTCGCAATATGATCAGGTCAATGCCTCACGGACGATATAGCAGGCACAGTGAGTGTTGAATGAGACCGGGAACTGCGATGAAGTGAAGGAGAGTTGGTTTGGCGAGACGCGCTTGGAGATGGAAAATTGGTAGCTGGACTGCTATCGAGAGGAGCTACGAGCTGCCTACGCACCAGCATGACTACCCGCGTATATAATTGGTCAAGACTTGAGAAAAGTGGGCCATGAGTGACATAGTCGCTACTCGGTAATGACATCAGCGTGCTAATCGAATTCCCTATGTAGTTAAACATTATTACTTTTCTATTATGTATCTATCAAGTTAATATGCATCTAAACGGTTAAGCTTGCTTCGGCCTGCCCTACTGAACAACTCTTGACTCGATCTCCAAACCTTCGAGTTGTGAAGATCCAAACCTGTGCATACCAACGAACGAGACACGCTCCGTACTTTCATCACGAGTAACTAGACAATCAAGTGTGCAACGCTGTCGGCCTGTGTCTATTTCTCCTCTCATCCTACACCACCCGTGGGTCGGCACTCAGATGCCAGCACCCATGATGAATCAAACGATCTCACTAACTCAATCTCGGTAACAATGGCCCGATCTTGTTGCTAGGCTTTTCTCGTGTCGTCAACGCGTATCTTTTGCTTGCGTTTCTATGATATGGGGTGCTCATGCCTCTCTATTACATCGCCGGTGTCACGGCGTTGGGACGAGAGAAGACTTTATTGTTGCACGCCTATCACCCGTGGACTGATCCATCGGTATTACGAGGATATAATGGCAACCACGGCATAATAGTGACTACCGAAAAGAACACACGTGGGGGATAGATCTCGATATACAGCACCGCGGCCATAGATTCCTTTCACTGCTCCCGCCTCTAACCGTACTCTCGGCGTCGAGCTAGACTTTATTGACTTGTAGGTATCCCAGCCCTGTGGGTTCAGGTTACGCCGGGCATCCCGACGGAAACATCCCTGCGAGCTCAGTCGGAAAAGAGCCGAAACGACAGTACTTTCCAGCCGGAGGATGACAAGGGCTGGAAGGGGTATCCCGACCACAATACCGGTACCGCCGTTACGGAACCGAAATTGCCCCGTGACACGTGGCGAGTGTCATCGCAGCCACGGATTCTAGGTAAATCCCGAGCGAGCACCGTCATAACGGATCTTTTCGATCCGGACATATACGGGGTCAGTATCAGAGGACTTGATAATCTTCAAATCTCTTACTAGACATCACCATCCTGAGTGAACAAACCGGGTAGAAGAGGCAACAATTGTAGGTAGCAGGTGATCAACGGACAAACAGCTACTCAGAACTCTGCCCTCCGGTTGGTGATAAATGTCCGAAAGTCCTAAAACAGACAGCAAGCCCATTTGCATCCCATCGCCCACTCAGACAATCTAACAAGTGGTGGCCCCATCACCCTCGAACGTTCCCTCCTTGTACATCCCATCAGCATCATCAAGGCACTCAGCTACGGTAGACAAGAGAAGTTAGCGACCAAATTCCAAGGAATCATGCGCAAAACAAGACAAGCGTTACTCGGAAACTTCGATTGGGGTCATATCTAGAAAATTACTCACCAACGGTGACAATCTCAAGGTTGTTCGTCTTAGCCCAATCAATAAGCCAGCTGGTGAGCGTCGTGACGGTAGACTCGTACGTCTCGTGCATGAGCGGGATATGTCCCAGGCCCGTAGCGCCAGCCTGCTCGAACTTCTGCTCGCTCGACGTAGGCGGCTGGTTATTCCAGTCGCCGGTGTCGACATCGTCGTTGATGACCGTGTAGTTCAGCTGCTCCATGACGCTGAGGAATTCGCCTCCCGTCTCGAGGTACGGCGGGCGCATGTAGGCTGGCTTGCGACCAAAGATATTCACCATGGCTTGCTCGACCTTTTCCATCTCGCTCTGGATATCGGCTGCGCTCAACGAGGCCATGTGGGGGTGTGTCCTACGGAGAGAGAATCCTGTTAACCCTGTTTCCGCTATAGCCCATTTGAACTCCGCCACCGTCGTTATTTTCCTTATTTTGCCATTCTGCTCGATGAGGAAATTTCCAACGTTTGACGACGGGTACTCACCACGTATGACTAGCAACCTGATCTAAATACCACATGAATCAGCAATGTTCGTAGACTTTTAAGATAGTGATATGGAACCTTAGAAACACTACATACGTCCGTTCTCAAAAGCTTTCTTGACACCAGCACTCTGGTCGTAAATGCAGCCGTAAAGTGTGCCCGTATAGAAGAATGTCCCCTTAACACCGGCGGCGTCAAGCGTGTCCACAAGCGAAGATGTATACTGATACGGGCCATCATCGTAAGCAAGTGCCAGGACACCCGGCTTGGAACATTGAGTGATGACAGTGCCGGCGACATGCGTGCGCTTCATGATATCGACCGGGTTCGAGACGGCACGCGCCGACACGCCCGCGGCGAGGGCCAACGCGGTAACGGAGGCGAACAGCATCGTCGATTACTTAGTATAGCTTTCACGGCTTATCAATGGTAAGCAGCTGTGGAAATTCCTGTGAAATGAGGATATCTCGATCCCCGTATATATAGCTTTGCGCCGGCGCTCTCTTATACTAAACCCCTTGTCCCGCTAGTTATACGCGGTACCAACCCCCATGTCATGGCTGCTTCTTTTGAGCCCGGAGGTATGACATCTTTTCCCATGCTGCCAAGACCATTTAGCCGCGAGATCTAGGAAGTTGTTTCCCGAAGTGCCGCAGGAATGTGAGCATTGCGTTCCCCCAGACTTGGCGCCTCTAGAGCACATTTACTAGTATGACGAGGGGTATGATTACCCAGTTGGCAGAGATGAGGATATGCGGCACAGGCTTCACACGAGCTAGGTGAGAAGCCTACCCATGACGGGTGGCCAATATAGGCACATTTGGCGAACCGGATCTATCTAGCTTATATCTATTCTGTCTACACAACTGGTCGCGACTTTATTGTTTTCGGAAGGGTGGATAGGGTGCGAATCCAGAATCATATTCTAGGCACAAGTAGGCACGGTACATAGCAGTTTAGTAGACAGCATTTGGAGAACGTGGCTGACAACTGCACAGGCGTTTGTCCATGTGACCTAGGCCTCAGCCGATGTAACTGAAAATACTAGAACATTGGGGCTCTCGTCGGTGAGTAACGAATGAAATATCGAGTCGAAGATAGGGCTCGGCCTCAGTATCTCTTTATGGTAAACTCAGACACCAAATACCCGGCCCAGTAAAGGGCTTGACTTCTACATAGAGGAATCTAACGTGTGGGTTCACTATGGGTGAGTATTTCTTGGCGCCGAGTCTTACTTTCGAACTTCTAGCTTCTGTCACTTGCCGGCGACAGCCTCGAGGTCCTACCCTCTTCAACTAGCTCGCCCAAAGCGCAATACTCTGTACACAAAACAGCAGACTGAGGCAAAGTCACCAATATATACTTGCTTTATTTGGCCAGTAGACATCCCGTACCAGACGAAAAAAGACGTGCGGTGAGCTTTTAGATACCTGTCTGCGGCTAGATTAGGTTAAACCTCGCGGCTTCTATTGGGCTTTTCAAGAAATGAAGCAGCATTTAGTGTACCTATTATCTATATACCTATATGCTTCTAGCCTTAATGATAGACCGAGTATGGACTCAAATACAATACCATTCATGAATTCATAAGTAAGTTTATCGTGCGAGTAATACCGACAAAACTTTCCATGCATGAAAGCGATAGCCCCAGAACATGTGTCCATTTGTACCGTTTCCCAAAGTAGACCTGTAGCCGCCAAACGCCGTATGAAGTCATGGTGAACACTGGAAATTCCAATGTACGTTCCTCAGCCCATTGCCATCAAACATCTAACATACTCCTGATTTTCTGGGGAGGCGCAGTTATAGAGACATTACTACCTGTACTGGGATTCCTGTTATATCTCCCCGATCCATGGGTATCTTGAGTTTGAGGTGTTGTGTCCCGGCCCCTGTTCTCCACAGGAGGAGAATTGCTAGCGTTTGGGAAGAGGAGACTGGCGGCGACCTGAACTGTCTGGTTGTTTCCCAGTCGATTCGGCCTGCCAGAAGCTGCAGAGTAGGGAGGTGGAGCTGTGCTACTAGCAACACTCGGTGTTCTGCGTATCGAACTCATTTCAAATGTGTTGGTCGTAGCGGCAACCTCAGCCTCAGCATACGCAGCTCTCTCCTCGGCCAATCGTCGAATTTGTCGACCGCCATTAACCTCGCGGACATTACGGTTAAGTTGATCTCGCACATGATCACCAGTGCCTACGTCACCATTGAGTCGACGCCACCAAGCCGGCTTTTTAGTGAGGCCGAGCTCCTTGTCGGTCTCAGCACCTCTTTCGCGTCGCTGGCGAATAAGCTCCTTGTCTTCGTTTGGTCGCATAAAGCCTGAGACACACAGAATTATGACGAGCAGGAGAGAGGGAACGTAACCGCCGACATACATGGCGACGAGATTGGTATCCTTCTTGAGGGGGGACAAATTGAAGTCCCACGCGGCCAACGCTTGATAGGCTATGATGACTAGGGCAAGAGGGATCATGAGAATAAATCGGAAGGGAACATAGCGGATGAATCCAACTATCCTGTTCAGCCAACCTCGATTCCGGGCCTCGTAATGACGAATCGAGTGCCATAGGGATACCACAATGGTGAGCCAACTAATAAAGAGGAAGAACGGGGCGATCTTAAAGCGTGAATCGGTGGAGGCGGGGATAGCCTTTTGTACGGTTTGTTCCGGCGAACGCTGGAGTTCAACGTTTCCCCAGTTTCGCGGGATAACAACAAAGAAATCCTTCCTAGGTTAGCGATTGACTAGAGCATCGCGGGACAACAGCACTTACCAGCCACCACCACAGGTAGAAGAATAAAGGCAGCCAGAATTCAAACATGCCTCTCTTGTCGGTCTGTTGGAGTACAAATGGGTTGGGATCGATAAATTGCCTCTCCATCCAACTTCCCCAGTGGCGTACCGACTCCCATACCAAAGCAAGAGAAGCCATATTCGTCAGGAACCAGAAGAATACGTTGAGCACAAGCGGCAGCTCCACTACACGATAGCGGTCGACATCAATCCCGGTAAAAAGGCCGATGAGGTTGAAAACGCAGACGAAGATGGCCCAGTACCACTGCCATCTCCTGCCGATGGCATAAAACCTCTTTTCTGCTGGCAAATAGAGCCTCCCATGGCGAGTGAGGTTGACTAAAACGAAAACCAAAGACAACGCAAATACAACTGCAAAACCGACTCCGGTATATCCTCGGCCACCGGCTGGCTGGGTGGCAAGATAGCAGGATGTGGTGTTGACTAATTAGGGCATGTTAGCGACCAGCTGAGGCTCGCAAGGACAGCGACGAGATGCAAACAGTACCAAAAGTGCCGTTGTTCAAAAGTAGGGGCGGTGTGTAGGGCTGGTCCGCCAGGTAGCAATGCGACCAGTTACTGAGTGTCCAATTTCCCTCATAAAGTGTATAATTAAAGTGATTGAGAGTTGTCACATTGAAGTGAACTCCCCCGATAACGGTGTCGGTCGCATTGGCTCCAGAGGGCCAGCTCGGTCCGGGTTGCGCAGGGATGTCGTTGGACATGACAGAATGGCCCGGGGCGCGAGGTTCGAGGCGGTTGTCGTCGCGCGTTCACACAGACCGCAGCAATCTGCTGCTAACGGGCTTCCCCTTCGGGATAAATTATCGATGAAGAATGCGACGTTCGGTAGTGATATAATATGACAAAAACAGACCGAAGCCTGTCATGTGTGGATTGGAGGCGACGGTAATATCAACAAAACGCGGATTAAGGTTAAATTTTAAGATGGGTTGCCAAAAGAGAATTGACTTTTGACAGCCGGCGCTGGATCAGCCTTGGAGGATTTATTTGCACTTGGTTGATTCCCGGGCCCACCAGGCCGAGCGTGCTTGCACCGGAGCGTCGGATGTCAGTGGATGCGCTAGAACCTGGAAATTCACGCAGTGGCCCCACATTCACTGGCGCTATGACGTGTGGGGGTGCACAACACTCAGCATAAGAAAGTAATGCAAACGTTATGCACGTTAATGCATGGTAATACTGCGCACAATTCGAAGCACTCCATGCATAATTAGGTAGTAGTAGGCCCGGGTGGGTTCAAGTTTATTATGTCATTTCAGCGTGAGATCTTCAAGAACTTCAACAACTTCTTACTTCGTGTCAACCTCGCCAGTCGGCCTACTTCGGCTATCCAGAGGCGAATCTTATCACTGAGTATTGACCTGTCTATGCATGTGTCTGAGTAGGCTGGATCGCCGAACACTGTGGTCAACCGGACATAAGCCGAGCGACGTTAACTAAATGTACTCAGGCTTGCGACGTCATGCCTCAAGCCCAGCACCACAACACAGTTCTCGAGCAAATTCGGCTCTCCCGCGATGCGATATAATTCTCGGGCAGCCGTGTTTGGGATGTTCGCGGGCTGGAGACGCACAATGACCGGACTGCCCGGTGCCATCCATAGGTATACCGTATAGGTAAGCTCTCTGTTACTGTAGGGTAAACACCGATCAGCGCTACATTCGGAATGGTAGACGCAAAAAAGGCTTGATCAGCATCATGTATCGATGTGGAGTCATTTCTGTTCACGGTTAACTAGAACTACCTATGTACACCAGCTGTCTCCCCTTGACGGAGAATGCGAGACTTTCTAGCCGAGGGGACACCCACTCGAGGCCTTATTTCTCCATAGCACGATTCATTATTATATCCATTCGCGCTCTTCCCGCCCTCGACGGAGAATACTGTGGCATGCGTGTGAGCGAGCAGAACGAGTCAACCCAACAAAGCTGACCGCTCTTACTATATACATGAGTCTCGCGCCAACTTTCCAGAAGCAAGCACATTATACCTCCGTTTCAACGTTTCTTGCTTCACTTTGCAGAAACAGCGGGCAGGGGTATGCTTTGCTTGGATCTATAAAACAAATATTACAACTACCTACCATACTTCAGATTTTTGGTTGATATGATTCCCCCAAAAGGTAAGGTTTCCTCTCCGACAAATCCAACATCATCTCTCCGAAGACGGCATTGGCCCAGCCAAACCTGCGAAAACGTCGATGTCAATTTTATATTACACCTCTCTTATAGCACGGGTAAGGGGGGCGGAATGTACAACAAACCACAGGGTGGAGCTTTTGCAATACAGAATAGGAAGACACTCACCATGATCTAGTCCACTGAGACACGTTGTAGCTGTTGACGCTCTCGTGGATCAAGCCATACTTGTCCGTACTCGACAAAACTTCTCGGATAGTGTCGGTGATCTCGTTGTCCTCATTCGTCGTCATCACACGCATGATAGCAGCCATTGGCCAAGCAGCCCCGGGCTTGACATGTCCGCTGCCGACGGCATTAATGACGGGACCCTGGCACCACCAGGGGTTGGACCGTGAAAGCACAAACTTGCGCGTGTTCTGATATATCGGGTCGTTCTCCTCAAGGAAACCCAGAGTCGGTGCCGATAGCAGGGACGGGATGTTAGCGTCGTCCATGAGGTTCTGCCCACCAAAACCGTCCACCTCGTAGGCGAACATTTGTCTTCCGTCCGGCCCCCTCACTATACCAAACTGCTCGATTCCGGCCCTGATCTCGGCGGCCATATCCCGCATCTCCTGTGTAAGGCCCTTGGGTGCGTTCGGTAGTTTTTCCATGATGGACGATGTGGCTTCGAGGTAGTGGGACAGCATCATGTTGGACGGGATTTGGAAGTCGTAGATCGAGGAGTCGTCGCTAGGTCGGAAGGGCGAGCGGACCATTCCAGTCGCATTGACCGGATAGCTCATACCGTTGTTTCCGAGCGTACCGAACGCCGTCAAAGTCTCCGACTCGAAAGTGTAGACGGGCGGCACCCACTCGCCATCGGCACTGTAGGTGGACTTGCGCAGTGCATCGGACGCCGACAGGATTGATTGTATGGCTTGAATCCATTGGAACTTACCGAAAAACTCCACGTCGCCCGTTGCCGTGTAGTAGTTATAAGACAGCTTCAAGAAGGCGCCGAAATCATCAAGCTCAAAGTTGCAAGTAAAGACGATGTTCTTGTCGTACGGGGGCGTTACGACGTACTTTGCGGTATTAGGCGAATAGTCCAGGCCGGCCTCCGGCGGAGGGAGGAAAGCGTTGCAGTACGGCGAGATGATGAGATACCGGGCTTGCAAGTTGAGTGCGCCGCGAAAGATGGAGGCGATATCATCATTCTTGCTTTTCAGCACGCTTTGGTACGGAGCCACTTGATTCGCAGAATCTCGAATCCACATCGCGTCGATGTCGCCCGTGATGATAAACGCCAGCTCCTCCTCCGTATTATTCGCTGCGAAGCCACGCCATCTGATAGCCGTGTCAATCGTGTTGGGGTACGCATTCTCGAACAGACGGAAGAGGTCAGGGTCGGCGGTCAGACTCTTCATGCGCAGAATTTCATCTTCGACCAATGTCGAATTGAACGTGCGACAAGCTGGCGCCGGTCGCTGATAGGAGAGCGCGTAGGCGCCCGTTGAGTAAGGTTCGTGCCGGCTCTCTGACCAGGTCGTGAAGCTAGGACAGCTCACGTTCTGTCCAGCCACCCCCGTGGCCACCGCCATCACCGCCGCAAGTTGTGTTGCACGTAGCATGTTTACGAACACACTATTAATTGGTACAGACTTTCACTTACACCGAGAGATCAAGGCCATCCAACTACAACACCGGCGGCTACGGGGGCTCACACCAAGAGATATAAGGTATTTGGGTAAAGGCAGGATGTTTTTATCCGGCTTGAGGGTGGTCTTCACCTCCCTGTATACTTTATTACACCGAGACATGTGAGGCATTATTAGACCAAAAACCCACGCTCTGGATCCGCCTCGTGGCATTATACCTATCTGGACACTGGTGTGAGCAGGTAGGCAATATAGAAGCGCATGCCAAGAAAACGAACCACTCTGCTATGACTGAATCCTGGGGTAGGTAATGCTTAGCCTTCGCCGCGGCCGACGGATGCATGATCATCACCCATTCTCGGAGGAAAAGGTTAACCGTCGTATACCCCATTGGTGCCCGGACGACGAGGGCTTGCATTATTGACTGTCGTAAAAGGTTAACCGTTGTCCCGTCTATTGGCCGGGCTGCTACCCCAGGAAGTTTTTTCTGCACGTAGTGCACATAGGCGCGACCCGCATGTCGGTCGAGGCCTGCTGTCCATTCCCACAAGGGCTACCTTAAGTTACCACAGGATCGAACTACATACCTTGTGTAAATATGCGACTTGAAAAAGAGCCTCAAGTTATACGACAGGGCGAATACCTACCTATGCACCGACTTACCTGCCTACATACTACCTACCTAGGTAGTTAGCTAGAGGCTTCTCGCGATGTAGATGGAAGCCCGTAGCATGGCAAGGAATTTCTACAGCATACCCCATTCTGTACAGGCAAGTATACGGAACGGGAAGCAACTCTTACATCCAACTCCATTGAGCTTCGGATGATCTATCCGAGTTAGTAGTTTAATACGACGCTGGCTAATCAACCCCAACACAGTATGCATTGGTCCGATGATGGGGCAATCCCAGATTCCCTTTACATAATTCCGTTAGGTGTGTGATATTCGGTAAACTCGGTATGAACCAGACTCGCCTTCAGCTTCGGCTATCTACGTCTTGGGAAATTCGATCGCCGCTCCAGCAATACCATGATGGGGAAAATATTTTCTCGGTTTTTCTGGTTTTTTGGGGGCCTCGGTGTATGCATGTCTCTGCTGACGACCTCGTGTCTATCTAGTGGGCCCGGAGGATTCGGTTTTGCAGGTGCTTAGAAGGTAGTTTCGGGGCTAGACACATTGAATAGAGCGTGCTGCATCCGCGCCGGCTACCTATACGCGATCTTATTAATTTGTGCATACTTCTTTTTCTGCGGGCTCCATGTCTTCGGGTGAGGTACGGTGAACCCTTTTGACACGCTTTAGTTGGGAATCAAGTCGAATTTCTATTTCGGATCACGAGGCGTCCCGTGACTTGGCCTAACATACCAGGTAATGGTATATATGGAAGTTTATTTTTGGCCGTGAGTTGATTTGTTGGCAAGGCCTACGGTAATACCTAAGTACTGGAAAAGCCCGATAAAGCGGGCATTAGATAAATGTTACGCTTGCAAAGTGATCTCGTAGGGAGTGTAGAACGCTGACTTGCCAGGACGAGGATCCTACGGACAACCAACGTAACCCTACCTATTGGCAGATCCTTGTTGTAGGTAGTGTATCACATAAGGAATGGAGACCGGTTTCGATTGAAGCCGGTAAAACACCGCATTCTTCCGCGGCAACACAAAGCTCGGCATAGGTCTCTCGTTACTCCTCGGAAGAGCGAGGTGCCGTCTTGTGGTATTACAAGCGTGCGATTAATACCCGGCGAGCCTCTGCCAGCTATTCCGATTATCTAGAATATACCCGTAGAGTCATAAGTCATAAGTTTGTATTGTCGTTTAGGTACATAATGTCAAGGTATAGGAGGTGGATTCAGCGGCAACGGAGCTTGAGTCCTCATTGGTGGATTGTATACCCCAGGGCGGATCGATCCCCACTCGTGTTACTCTCGATCGCGGTTTGCATCACGATCTCCTCGGATCGGGAGCTACTTTGACTCCGTATATAGCAATATATAACAATGTCCGAAGGGCGTACCCCGGAGCATTTCGTCAGAAGGCCCAAGTTTTTCACGCGGTTCTTTCGTACATCGACTTGGGGTCTCTATTGCATTCCTGTGCTGAGTTTTATCTTCTCTTTTACTGATTTCCCCAGCGTTCTTCATTTCCGTATATCATGGGCATGTACGTAACCCAGTCAGTCTAATAGCGGTAAGTGGAGCAGCAGCATGGGCGCAGAGAGGGTATGGTAAGTAGATCCACGACTTCGTACCTAAACTGTCTCTCTACATAGTACTATGAGGGCTCGACTTCTGTCTTCTCCGTCTTAGTTACTTGACCATGGCAGCGGCAGACTTGCCTATTCCGGGGCCATGCAGTGCTTTAACCGTGGTACATTTGTATCGGTCAGCGTGTACAGAGTGGTGTGCTGGAGACTCTAACCAATCGTATCGCTTTTCCTGCAAAGACATCGACGATGATGGATGATATTAAAGCTCTACATAACTACTTTTCCTAGGCAGTACCACCTACAGTATGTACCTCCTGTATATGGAGCACATGCGGCGACGCAGATCGCCGATCGGCCTGGTTATCAGCACCTTGTCGTAGGAAAACCCACCCCGGCTATTTGAGTTGGCGCGAACACGGCAAGTAGATATGGTTTACAGAAGCAAGAACGAGAAGATAATTTGTAACAGAGCTTCGCCATACATTCCCAACAACTAATTATACTAATGAGTATACGTCTTTACTATAAAGCGTGTCTGCTGATGTTTATTCTATAGCAGGTCTATAGCTTATGTAATATACCTACCGCAGGCTCGCCTTATCAGGCCTGTTATCGATATGCTTTGGCCAAAGGCCCCACTATTTAGTCGCCTCTTGCGCAAGGGACAATGCCCAAGGCAGCCACACGGCAGGTGGGGTAGGACCCTGAATTTCGGTTGCAGGACCTGGCCAACCCGGTGTAGTGGATCCACACTTGTATTCAGATGGGCAGGTTAAGATAGGTACCTCTACCTCGCGATACATGACGCCCACCTTGGTGACTGGCGGTAATACAGTCTGAGGTATAGTTAGCTACTTCTCGCTGTGTCACGGCTATGCTCAGGATATATTGTGCCCAGGGGACAGCACCTATAAATGCAATGTAGATAGCTCCGGCGGGCATCTGTGCTTCTAGTGTACATATGTATCTATTGGGTATTACTTTATCGGGTTAGGCACCGTTGGCATCGTGGATGTACCTTCCGAACCTTTAGCGTCTGGTCCTCGACCCACCAAGCGTTCCCCACCAGATGTCGGGATCGAGAAACAACTGTTCCAATCTGAACTTTCAATGTCAGTCATCTCGCCATTCACCCATGCTGTCAGCCCAACGCACAAAGCAAGCAAGCGATGCAAACCCGGGTCATGTGCTGTCAGAGCCAATGCCCCGGCCAGGAGTGGACGGCATTTGCTGTCTCTTTTTCTTATGATGTTTTACCTACACTGCCGCCACTATCTCGATGTACACCCAGCACTATGCCAACCTCTCAGTTCTCGTGCTGCTTCTCTCGAGGCCTAGCGAATACTCACAACCTATAATCCATGATTCGTGGTCTCAAGCGCTTGCTGCCAACCGGCTCAGGTGAAACATCCTTTCCGATCCAGCCATACTCATAGAACCCCTATATGCCTGATTCCCATTTTTCAGAAGCGAGCAAACACAATTGCTATCTTCTCGCCTCCTTTCTGGTCTCAGCTACTGCCGTCGTCTTTGCCAGCCCATTCCACACCCTCTCGCCGCTCGGTACCCGTCTCTGCCTGCGCGGGACACACGTCTACGGTGGTGAGCGTGAATGTTGTACACATCAGGCCACGTTGTAGTCTGTTGTTGCCGTGTACGTATGACGTTGCAGTACGCCCCTAGATTTGACCTGTTACACCTCGCCAAAGGAGTGTCCCATTATTCACCCCGGGTCACTAAATACGCAATACTTTTCTCGCCGGTTACGTTTGGTGTCGGATCCGCAGCCGTGAAGGTTTTAAGCTACCGTACGTCTGATCCACGAATTTTCCGCTGACGCCCTACCGGACACCAGGCTTTCCCCCGGTTCGCATGGACCACACTGCTTCTCGGGTGAGAGAAGCCTAAAAGAGATTTGGTCACAGATCAATAAAATATCTCGTCAACGATTGTTTGGTTGATTCTGCCCCGTGGTCGGCCACAGCCATGAGGCACCTTGGACGGAACCTACGACAGACAGAAGTCTGATTCTAGATCCATCAATTCATCATGGCGGACTCCAAGAGCACGCAAGCGAGTATCGATCCGCCTCCCGTCCCTAATGTCGCTTCCGCGAACCCTCGGAGAACGTCACCAGCGAACTCTACTACTATGCGACACCCTCGCCTCGCCCGAGACGGCTCCAGGCAACATGTTTTATCCAACGTACAGGATGCTAATGTCCACTCAAGCTCATCAAAGGATCAACCGAAGGCATTGAGGAGGGATTCATCCCGTGAAATTAACGAGACGGGATGTAGCGAGCCGAGCAGCGACCCGCGACAATGGTTTGAGCGATCAAATCAAAACCTGAAGGATACACTCAACACTAGTGCCATGGATGTCGATCCGCCCTATTTCCAAAAGGAGACCGACTCGTCAAGTGGAGGGACTCAAAATAACGTACCGCCACAAATGTCGGCATATCGGCACGTACAGAACCGCGGCCCTCCTTTTCGCGCGAGTTTCGTGAAAAGCAACAGCGCTGATGACTACAGGAGTGTTATCGATGACTTGACTATTGAGAACAAGCGTCTAAGAGAAGAGCTGAGGAAGTTGAAACAGATGGGTCCGGATTCCCTACGCAGGGACAAGCTCTTCGAGGTTAAGGTACACGGCCTGCCCAGCGCGAAGAAAAGGGAGCTCGAAGCTGCATTACGAGATTTCACCACGAATCTTACGGGATTGGGTCGTGGGCCCTTTACGAGCCGTAAGAAGGTATTGGGCAAATCTAAAGAAGCGCACTCATCCGCGTCAAAGCATGCCACATCCAGTTCAGGGTCCAACTCCAGACCCGTCGACTCAGCCTATGCTTCTATGGGAGCAGGGGAAAGTTCATCTTCTCATCTACCGCCTGGTCAGGCCAGGGCTGGCCGACTACGATCAAGTCAGCTTACTGAGGAATACTTACCAGATATTCCTGCGGGGCTTTGCCCGAGACCATTCATAATGGCTGACAGCGAAAAGAAGAAACTTGTCGTCAAACGGCTAGAACATCTTTTTACTGGGAAAATGGGCCACTCGGTTGACGGATCAATGTTGACTCGCCAACCGGACCCGATAGCGGAAGATATCGAGATGGAAGATATCCCCAGTAGAGTTATGTCCTCCAAAGCCAAAGAAGCCGCGCGAGAAGCGAAGATCAGAACAGGAGACACACAACAAAAGACAAGCCGCTCGCACACCACGGCTTCCGCTTCTATATCTAATGCACGAACACATGCCCAACTGCAATCGCACTCAATCCCGCAATCAAACGCTGATCTCTCCAACTCCCGCGATAACGACAAAGACAGTGGCAGTGGGGGAGGCGGTAGTGGTGGTGGCGGTGGTGGTGGTGGCCGAGGCGGCAAAGATGTCATACCACCTGATGGTATGCAGCCCTCTGAGCAGCGGCCCACCCGCCCACGCGACTTGGACCCTGATCGAAAACAAGTCCCTGCGGATAACATGGAGTACATACGTCATTTGGGCATCGTTGCGCCGGAGTCTCAGCCACATTTTTCGTCCCTAGATGTGTCTCCAGACGCGGAAGGCTGGATATATCTTAATTTGCTGGGTAACCTGGCGCAATTACACATACTCAATGTCACAACGGACTTCATCCGTAGTGCCGTATCGGAAAAGAGCACTAAATTTCAATTGTCGCCCGACGGTCGAAAAATTCGATGGCGCGGTGGGGATGAGGGCACTCGCTTCACGAGTGATAGTGGTAGCAACTCGCGTGATCGCTCATGCGACGACACGGATGGCTCCAATGAGAGTGGTCAGCGGAAAAGACATAAGGGGTCCAAATTTAAATTGGATGCCCAGGACTCCAATTCCTCCCACAGCTTTCACTACAAGCCACTCTTCGTTCACCACCCAACTTCGTCGCCCGACGAATCAGGCTCGAACGGGGATGATAGTGGCCTATCGAATGAGCAATCCGAAGAAAGTAACCTATGGGCCCAGAGCGGTGGTTCGACCGGGTTGTCTCGGCGCAAGCGTCGGCGTGACGGCGCCATAATCTTCTACAGCGAAGCGCCATTCTGCACCGATCTCTCTGGCGACTATAGCGAAGCATCCCTAGACACGTATGAGATGACGTCAGCGGGGAAGCAGCCTGTGCAGGGTCCTGCCCATCTCCACCTCGCCCACCGTCCCTACGTGAATCGGTCCCCGTCTGGATCTTCTATCCCGTTTAAGCCGCTCACTGAACCCGAGTGGTACTCCGCCATGATGGATCTCAATAGTACCGCCGAACCAGGGATGGCCGATGACAGCGATGATTCCATCGAGGCCCATTTCCCCTGGTCAGACTCGGATCAACTGGACCGGTTAACAACTCTTGAGGCGAGTGGTCTTGGTGGCGTATGTCCTGACGATCATTTTCTCGTCGTTGTATCCACAAAGCGCCCCAAAAGCGCTAGAGTAAACGACACAGGAGATCGGAATGATAACGGACCTGACGGCGATGCATCACTAACTAGGGGAAACGCAGATGCAATCGTGGAAAAACTGGCCTCGATGTCAACGGGGTCACCCGCCGCAGGCCATACTGCTACACATCAGGTATTGGCCATCGAGATTGAATACATCGCTGACGAGTTTCGGCGGCTGTCGCCCGTTACGCTGCCGCCAGCCGCCTTCTACTTCCGGCCTGGTGATTCAGGCTCCGATGAAATCGAAGACTTGAGCATGAGTCTGGGCGAGGAGAATGTTTGCGTTTCTTCGGAGAGGAGTATACTCAGTAAACGCCCGATGCTTGAAGGTAGTCAAGACTCTGACAACCGCGATCTCTCCGGAAATGACGAGGAGGACGAACATTCGGATGACGTCCCGGGCTTAGAGCCTAATACAAATAAGACTTATGGGCGAATGCGCAGAAAGTCTGGGATCAAAAGTGATGATGGGCCTTCTATGCAACCGCTGCAAGGAGTGAGTACCGGGAGCTCAGCTGCTACTGCCGGTGGCGCGGCCAGTGTGGATTACAGCTCTATAGAAGAAGACTCGTGAATTTTCTAGCGCCTCGTCTACATTTCTTTCATACATTGCTTGGATTCATAGTGCCGGAGTGACCTCCAGTCCTTCCCGTCGAGGCGGGACAAGCTCTAGGCACATTGGAGTTACAATTTTATAGCGAAGAGCGAATCAATTCCTTCGATTGTGGAGAATAGCGCGTGGATTCCATGACTGAACTTTCTTGGGGAGATACCCGCTCGGTTTTACATATGCTGGGAAGAGGGAGGATTTTCTATGATAAATGTAACTAGATTGACTGATGAATATCTTACCGGGATAAGACAGAAAAGATTCTGAATGATGGGACATCTACAAGACGCTGCTTTCTGTCTTCTATATCTTTATATTGTGTACCTATTGGATCAAAATGGATACGATTGAGATGCATGGTGCTTGATACGGACACAGTGGCCTTAGGACGCGCAACGAGCCGCGACGAATTGACCGGGCACGGCTTTACTACGCCCTTCATTTGGCTCCAAAATTGACTGTGAACGTAACCCGTCCTAGACCCGTCGGGCTTTGCCAGTGTAGAACACATTAGGTAGTCGAGCCCTTATAAACATATTTGACCAAGTCGCGGTCGGGCTGTGCGGGCTGATATTTCTATTATGCGCATACAAGCACAAGCATGAATGCCTACGGGCTAGCAGCGTTATAGTATGACGTCGTTGCTACGGCCATGATTTTTCCTTTGGGGACGGAGTCTTTCGTTCCTGAACTCGGCCCCACCATAACCCCACACAAGGTGGGCTCCTGAATTCTGTGTGGCAAGCTTTCCATTACCTACCGTTACCTCACTCCTACGATACTTTCTTCCTGATAGCTGGCCTGTACTTGTTTACTGGGACGCATCCCGCTTATTATGCTTACTGATTGCCGTCGGACCTCTTGAGCTCTAGGTCTACCTGTCCGCCGCTCCCGCTGGTAGCAGCGCTCGCCCTGGCATTTCCTCCTCAGATCGCAATTGCGCCGTAGGAAACGAGCCTGAGGCGGGGTTCACCATGGCAGACCAAACCGGAGAGGTGGCGGCGGCGTACGTTTCCCCTTATAATCCGTATTATCGCAACAGCGTTTGTCTCTCCAGCCCTGTTAACATCGTCCAAATGCAGGAAAGAGATCGCGCCTACCAATCCACGAGGAATTCCTCAAGCACCGTTTGTCGATAAAGTTGAGGACTATGTCTCGTCGCGACAAGAGGTCGAGGCCACGTTGCGCAACTTCCAGGAAATGATCTCGTACGCATGACTCGACTCGATAAGTGCCGGCGATGAGGAATATGCCCCGGTCGACAGCAGCCTACAGGGGAGGAGAGAAACGGGCAAGGGACAGAGCGTCACAGGCTGACAACGGACTTGATCGCAGGAAATATCAGTTCATGGAGTTGAATCTTCAGCGGCGAATCTCAGGCCTCAAAGACAAAATGCCCGATATACAGAAGACATTGGACACGGTTCGGTTCCTCAAGACGAGGACGGCACGTTTGGCCCCATCCCAGAAAGCAAGGCGTTCGCTGACGTGGCGCACGGCAGACTGATTCGGACCCCATTGAGACTACCTTCGAACTAAACGATACCCTTTACGCCAAGGCGACTATACCACCGACCGAGGAGGTGCATCTATGGCTAGGTGTAGGTCACGTCAACGCCAGCCCGCTCGCGCACGCCGCCTTGACGCAAACAACTGACGCAAGACGTGATACTAGGCGAATGTGATGCTATCATATCCCCTCGACGAGGCGGAAACGCTACTCACATCTAAACTGGCGGCCGCCAAAGAGAGCCACTCTAATTGCGAGGAGGACCTAGAATTTCTAAGAGAGCAAATCACGGTACGTGGAGCCCGTTCTCGTGGGACTGACTCGGAGGGCTGACCCGGCGCGACCAGACCATGGAGGTCGCGATAGCCCGCGTATACAATTGGGATGTGGTACAGAAACGAAAGGAGAAGAGCGAGGAGGACCGTAAAGGGACGGGATCCAAAGATGGCGATGAGCAGCCCAACGGATGAGAATCGACCGGGCCGAAGATTATTGACGTTAAATTGGATGAGGCCATCAGAAATTAAGGGGC
This sequence comes from Xylaria intraflava, assembly GCA_022385655.1. Lineage (NCBI taxonomy): Eukaryota > Fungi > Ascomycota > Sordariomycetes > Xylariales > Xylariaceae > Xylaria > Xylaria intraflava. Next base: position 74,739 of record MU279809.1, on the reverse strand, counting down.
AATCAATGTACCTACACGAGTACCTACGCTACCTACTCGCCTCTCTCTCTCTCTTTCTCTCTCTCTCCTGGCAACCAACGTCCCGCTTAACTTCTGTCGATTTGTTCGAGTATATTGCTGGGTAGTACCGTGTGTTACTCGCATGCAATATGGCCTACGTGATTCCGTGTGAATTCCCATACGTGAGAACGCGGTACTTAGTACTTTTCCTGGTCGCCCAAGATTATGCCCACGTTGGTTGTCGCATCGACTGGCGTTACGGGATGGAACTCGGAAGGATAACTCGAAACGCAGGATGCACTGTATTCCATATACAGACGTGATCAGAACAGAACAGAATCAGTCCAACTTGGTACGGTGCCTATACACTACGTAATCAGTTATGGTAGGCGGCAAATATAAATCCGGGTTTACGTAGACGGCAGGACGCGGAAAGAAATTATATTCCTATTACTGTAGCGATGTGCGGTACATTTACACCTCGCCGTTGCAGAGCAAAGCACGCCCCCTTTTATTAGTGTACTCATCGACGAATGATTACGTAACACGACCCTCGAGTGCTTCAGGTGCCGGGTTAGGGGCGTCGCAGGGTGTACCGCCAGGCCTACGGAATATTACAGGCTACAGCAGGTACCTACGCTTCAGAGTTAGCGCCTGAGCATAGCGGGAAAAGTGCCTGGCGGACCCAGGATACCCCTATTACGCCCCGCTACGTCCCGCTAAGACCACCATCGACGACCGCTATCGCCCGCTATCGCCCGCAACGATAAGCAGGACTGAGCGGGCCACAGGCGATGGACAGCCAATGGCGGCCGCGGGTCCACGCACCCCCCCTAAGACCTAGCGCTAGACCGGTAGCGACCCTAGCAGCAGGACTTTCCCCCCCCGGCCTGCCACTACATATGAGGATCAAGCCGCCACTTCACACTTCTCGCCGTGACTTGGCTTGACTTGGCTCGACTTTGACCTTGACACAACCTCTCGCGTAGTGCGCCTTCGCTCGACTTGCAACAAGGGAACAGGGCTGACTCTCCCTACCGACGCCCCTGGCTTTTGTTCCTGCATTCCGTCCGGCAGACTTTGGAATCCCCCATCTAGACTCTCATTTCCTACCCGCCGTCGACTTCCTACCCCATCACCTATCCAGGCATTCTTTTCTCCCACGCTCACCTACATCAGCCCGCTTAGACTGCAGAAATGGCCGAAGCCAAGTCCAACATGGAGCTGGATCCCAAGTATGACCACTACGACTTCCCCACCACGTCCATCGAGACGCGTGAGGGCCATCCGGGCCACTTGACCTCGCTCCAGCAGGCTCAGGTCCACCAATTACGGATGATGCTGGAGAGCGAGGGATACAAGCAGCGTCTTGACACCCTGACCTTGGTACGATGAATGGTGGGCGAGACAATGCCTACGCTCCCGTCGTTTTGTGGCTGCCATTCGGCAATACCATAAAGTGCACAAGCTGACGGCGTCGTCTTCCAGTTACGCTTCCTCCGAGCCCGGAAATTTGACGTTGCTGCTGCCAAGACTATGTATGGCCCCAGAGAATCCCATCATCGTCAACGTCCGCCTTCTGGATGTCTAATTAGAGAGAATTATGCAGGTTCATTGATTCGGACAAGTGGCGGAGCAATATGACCGTCCTCAACACTGCTACTGGTGCGCAGAGACCGCTTTCGCTGAACGCGGAGGATCCCGCGAACAACCCTCCCGAGAAACCGATTCAGCTGGATGAGATGGTTAGGACCTGGGACAAAGACGGATCATTCAAGAAGACCCTCTCGAAATACTACAAGCAGTTCTACCACAAGACGGACAAGGTTTGTGCCCCCGGCCTCGCTGCATGGCACATCTCTGAAGGATCCTGGATTCTGACCAAGCACATAGGATGGCCGACCATGCTACTTCGAGAAGCTTGGTGGTGTCGACTTTCCCGCTCTCAAAAAGGAGAAATACACAAATGACATGATGCTGGTCAACCTGGCGGTTGAGTACGAGAAAATGGTTGATCCACGATTGCCCGCCTGCTCGCGTCAGGCCGGTCACCTCCTCGAAACCTCATGCACCATCTTGGATGTTAGTGGCGTCAGTGTCTTCAGCCCTGGACCGATCTATGAATACATTAAGCAGACATCGTGGATGAGCAACAATAACTATCCTGAACGCCTCGGACGTATGTACATCATCAACTCGACTAGGTGGCAACGAGGCTTATGGACGGTTATCCGGGGTTTCCTCGACCCTGTTACTGCCTCGAAGATCGAAGTCCTTAGCGACAACTACAAGTCAGCTCTCCTAAAGCAGATTCCGGCGGAGAACCTACCCGCCAGCTTCGGCGGCGAGTGCCAGTGTGCGGAGGGCTGCGAGCTCAGCGATGCGGGCCCATGGCATGACAAGACATGGACACGCCCCGCCTGGTGGGAGAAGGAGGCCGGCGATGCCACGATCGAGAACCAGCCCGGCGAGATCGTGACTGGTAGTAATGCCGCCGCGGCTGAGGGCGACGCATCACTAGCAGAGGAGGCCAAGGTTGCCGCATAAAGTGCGCGGGCTTCGCGCCAAGACATAGGGGGTCTACCATTGGAATCCAGTTCGAAAAAAGGATTGTCGGTGCTGCTAGTGGTGGTATCGTAACATAGCATTGCGATTTTGTCGGTCGCCAGCCAACTCAGTCTCTGAAAGCAAAAGGATAGGAGGGACTTCGGACCCGTATTATTTTTTTTTTTTGAAGAGCCATATCTAAGAAAGAGAAGGGTAGTATAGATGGACAGGAGCAGGAGAAGTTTAAAAAAAGAACGAAAAGAAGAAGCACTAGATAACATGGATATGGATGACAGTAGCTTGATTCAGGTCGTGACGTTTCGTGTAGAATCAGAGTCGTTGATTCACGCTATGGGAGAAGCCCCCTTTTTTGCTGAGATAGAAAATGTATGTGTGCACAATGGGAGGTTTTGGTTTGGTTTTTTGAAAAAGGGGGGGGGGGGGGGATTTGCTTGTCCCTTTGATTGCTAACTTGTGATCTCGCATTGGCGTTGCGTTGCGTTGCGTTTACCTCGTCTTATTACCCGGGTTCCTCCCCTTGCCGATCTTGTTTCCGTATAGTACAGCGCAATACAAACCTATATATGTAATGTATGCTTCCGCGTCAAACCAGGGGGGAGGGGGAGAGGGGAATCAAAGTATCAGGATCATCCCGTGATCACCGCTCCGTAACTACGTACTCCCCGGCCTTCCGCGCCCTCTCCATCCGCGCCACCACGGCCGGCATCTCCCTCTTCAACCTCCCGAGCCCGCGGACGGCGTCCTCGAAGCCGTCCTCGACGTCGTCCTGGCGCGCCAGCGGCGCGACGGATAAGCCGGCGCCGCCGTCGACCTCCTTCCCGAACTGCGCCGCGGCCTCGTTGGCCTTCTCTAGCGCCTCCTCGTCGTCGCGGACGCCCTTGCGCGCGGCGTCGGCCCAGGCGGTGGCCGCGGTGCCGGGGACGCTCTTCTTCAGCTGCGCTATGTCGCGGAGGAGGTCCTCCTGCTCGGCCGTGAGGGCCTCGACGCGGGCGCGCTTGCGCGCGTCGAAGGGCTCGAAGACCTCGTCTGGCTCGGCTGGCGGCGCGGCGTCCGGGTCTGGGCTGATCACGCTTGCCGGGTCTATCTGTAGGCCGTTTATGCTTATGTTGGGGGCTGCTAGGATGAAGGTTTTTGTTATGTACTGGTTTTAGGGTGGGTTGTTAGTTAGTTGGACGGTTGGTTTTTTTTGGAATTTTTAGGTTTTTTTCTCTCTCGCTTGGTATGCTGTTGGTTTGAGATGTTGTTGTGACTGAAAATGAAAAAAGAAAATTGGAAATAAAAAAAGGGGGGGTTGAAAAAGAATCAAAAACATACAACACCAGGGATTCGCTGGTCGTCACCGACCCAACTACTAGCCTGGCCCTCACCGGCTTATCTATGGGAGAGCGGACGGGATCCCGAGCTTTGCGGTGGGTATGGTCGTATGTGCTGGAGGAGTGCCTGACAATGGATTATATGTCGAGTACAGGACCACTATCCCTCTCTGTGATTGGTTGGGCTGGCATTTTCGCACTGCTGTTCGGCCTGCCTCGTAGCTCGGCCGCCAGACCCACTCAGGCATGTGATCATAGGGGATGGTGCCCCTAAGTGGCCGAGGAATACGGCAGGCCGAACGATATGGCAAATACAAGCGTCAACCCCATCACCGAGGCCCCGGCCGTAGCACGCAAACGCCGCCGGGGAAATAAATGGATGGTTGAACGTGGGTAGATTGTGAAAAAACGCCCATGGAAGCCAAACACAGAAGCCGAAACGCTGCAGAACGGGGAAACACATAAAAAAGAAGAAAAAAAAAGAACGGTCGGGTTTGCCGTACCTCGTTGACGAGCGCCTCAATGCGCGTCCGTAACTCGTCCTCGCTGCTGTCTTCCACTGGCGGGAACGCCTCGTCGATGCGGGCTGCGGCGGCGCGTCGGACGTTTGCGACCAGATACGCGAGATCCTCGGGCGCCTGGAGCTCGATCTTCCGGGCCGACTCCATATTTCCTTTTTTTCTTCCCCTCCGCTCTAACTTGGCTTGGTCGATGAGGAGCTTCGAGAGGGGAGTCTGTGTTATATTGATGCGGCGGGAGCGGTCTGGAATAAATTGTGTTTGTCCAGCTGGGGTGAGAAATGATTGATTTACGACGGGCTGCTGTTTTTACTCCCCTAGGCGGTTTGACTGTTTGAATTGTTGATTTTTGGAGGGGCAACGCCCGGTTAGTAAATAAGTCGTTGGTTTATTTTTCTATCGGGGGTGAAATGGATTTCCTTCTCTCATAGATGCATATTCGCTTTGAACTTAAACGGTATCTCCTAGTTAACCTAAGGCGTCTTATAACGTTTTGGCTGACGTTTCCGACGTGCTTCTGCTTCGTTGTTTGTGAACGGTTGCTCGGGTTAAACAGGTTCTTGTTAACCATAGCATTGCCACAAGGGTTTACGGATGAATCCTACTGCACCGTATTCCGCCCTGACGGGGCTGTCCGTGCCCGGTTTCGACCCGATGGCCCGTCGCTCCTAGGCGCCCGGATGACCACCGAACCAGAGAATCGTTTACGATGGATACATACTACATACATATCCGGGTATTGCTTACCCCATTCGCCGGTCCGGAGCATAGAAGAAACACGTAGGTATGCTGAAGGATCTACGCCAAGTGGTGATGTGCAAGATTCCGCTCTCGGCGTCGTCAGCGAATAACGGATGCGGTCCATCATTATGTGGTTCCCCGGGGATTTATTATCATTTCTGATGGCCTGCCTCTATGCCGCAGGCACGATTTCGTCCCTCGAAAGGGCTGTATAGCGTCAAGGGTACTTAGGTTTTGTGTTGCCCTAGGAATTATAGTAGCCGAGTCTATAACCGGATCGAACGTCCCGTCCCGTCTTGTAACATTTACACGGCATTATCGCCTTTTTCCAAGAAATAAATCTGTACGAATTCGTCTTCGTCGCCGATCTTCGGGAGAGGAATCTCTTTCACCAGCCGGTATGTCCAGTTTTGATCTCCTAGGAGTCCGAACAGGGCTTCCTCCGATGAATGTCGTGGTTTGGTAGCCAAAATAACAGAGGACTTGACGACGCTGTCATTGTTAGTGCTGTTGTGACGTTGCTTTGCGACATGCAGAGCCCCCAGTGTCCCAATTAGAGCTGGCAGGGAGTCGACATTATATGTGCAGTCACTCAACACCACGAGATCCCACGGCGTGGCTGCGACAAGGGGTCCGACGAGGCCTTCGCGGCCTTCATCCCAATTGAGATTTTCGTAGTCAATACTCACCCTCGTGCCAAACATACTGCCATGGGCAAGGGTAGCTTGGGCATTTGCGATGTTTGATTTGGCACGTTCTTCGGCTTCGTCTAAGTCTGTTAACAAAACTCTCGCGCTCTTGAGTGTCTTCCCTAGAGCAGCAGCGGCTCTCGGAAGAATGCTAGCGATTGTGATCCCCAAGATCCCAACACCGCTCCCAAGCTCCAGGACATTGAAACTCCCATTTTCGATAGGGAGTATATTGCGGATGCTGTCCGGCGAAGAACATGCATCTGCGAGGTATGCGGACGTCACTACGCCTGCGTCCCAGATATGCCGTGCTATACTCTCCCCGATGTCTTCTTCAAACCCCAAGCGTATCGTATCACGATCTTCATCGTTTTGTCCCGCCTGATCTCCCCTTAACTCAATGGTGCGCACTGATACGGGTGCACAGACACCGTTCGCGATCTCAAATGTCGCTGGCATAACGACACCCATCTTGATCGCTTCATCTGTACCGATCCTCCACGGCAACACTTCGCGGACTTGCAGGGTCCCCAATGACGCCGGCGTCGCCCCAGTTTGTCGAGATTGTTGCGCGGGATGTATAGCAACTCTGCAGTTCACGGTTTCACTTTTCAGCCCCGGCCATAATTTGACTTTGGCGTCTAACACTCGCATACCCGCGTTCCACCTGTATATGCAGGTGTGCCGCACGACCGCAGCGGCATCCACTGCAGCCACGATCAGATCTAGCGACCCTTCGTCCGGACATAGAAACGAGTCCCCCAAATCCGTCGTGATTGTGAAGAGCAATGAGACCACTAGGCCCTCTGCCGTGCTCTGGATCTTCGCGGGTCGGAGAAGCCGGATATAATGCATCTTTTTTTTGTTTTTCTGACGCGTGCTGGATGAGGGCTTCCTGGGATGGGGTTGACAACCCGCGGGTACCGCTTCTTACAAAGATGCTACCTCGGTAGTGCGGCTAAGCTGGGTTAGTCGATAGTAAGCCACCAGGCACCAGCGGCACTACCTCTGCGGGATGTTTCAGTTTGGGGCGGCTCCGAATTGAGATCTCGGCTTATTCTCTCATCTCTGCGTCATGCAAACTGATCTGAAACGGATCTGCCTTGCTTCGAAGATAGGATTTTCATATTGATCGGCGGTCCCCCCGCCATTGTTCAAGTGGCTGCTGTTGTGCTCTCGATCTCCGAAGGATACCGTCTGGATATGCGTAGTTTCCGGATGCCGGAACAAAACCACGCATCTTGAAGGCTGACTGGATGCGTCTTCCCACTTCCAACACTGCCAGGCTACAGTGACAGATCTGTGGCTAGGTTTTATGGGTCTATAGCTAGTCGACTGAATAGAACGCATCTCATTGGACTATAAGATGCGGCATTAGCCACCACCAGCCACAACGTTACTTGTCTGAGTTATAACCGGGATATGCAACCAGCGAAATATACCACGGAAGTTAAGATGTGAGAAGTATTGCGCACGCCGGGGAGTCGACAACATCGTCATAGCGTACAAAAGACCTCATCATGAACTATAGATAGGTAGTCAGTGGCGATCGAATAATGGGAAATACTTTGCGGGTTATAATCAAGTAATCACACCCAATCTATCTAAAAATACACAGGCCCGGTCGGGGACCGAAAAGATACCTCATCGCGTACGTCGGATCGAATCATCAAGTCGGGAGGCCGGGACCGCGCAGTTACCGCACAAGGCAGACCGTCAACGAGTCTGCCTTTCCCCGCCGCTGCACAAGGCGCAGACATACATGTACATCGTATCGCACGGCCCAGGCGGAAAGCCTATAGGCCACGGCGGAGGCATCGTCCAGCTAATCACGTACACGGGCAGACACAGTACCGCAACGGGGCCGCAGCCCGGGTGAGAAAGGGAAGACAAAAGGTCCCTCCCGTGCTACCCAACGTCTGTTGCTCCACCGTCCGTCCACGAGTCCTGCATGGCCTAGATAGAGAGCCACCTTGTTGCCAGCTGTAAAGAGCCCAAGCGCACCATCATCATCAACTTTTAATATACCGACAAGTCTCGGCGTCTTGGCGTATCCCGGTCGTGCGCAGCACTTTCTCGTTCCGAGATCGCTCCAGCGCCTTTCGTTGATAGGTAACGAGATAGGTTGCCGTGCTAGCTAGCTCGCGCCTCATAATCAATCACCAAATGTATGTCCGCACGAGATAGGCAGGACAATAAGTTCCCCGTACGTCCGTAGAGGGCGCTGCATTTTAATATCGCAAAGCCGCTACCTATTACCTATGCGGACAATCTTCCCCCTCCCAAAAACAGAAAAGCAATTAAAGACAGAAAGCAGTTTAGCCCCAAGGCAGGCCCAGTTCTCCCCACACTCGTTACCCACCGTAGCAACTTTCCACGACGGACTACCTATCTAGTACGAAGTACGAAGTAGGTACAGACTGTATCTATCTATCTAGCGAAAACGAAAAAAAAACGCTACGGGGGATATACAGTACGGTAGGATCATCCCCTCCTACGCGCTAAGCCGGCCAATACCGACGCCGATGACACAACGCAATGTTCACATGTCTCATTCCCATCCCATGCATGAAGCAGGTGACGGGACGCTCATGTTGGTGCGATTCGGGATTGTTCCTTCGCAAAGGCCTGGATTTGGGGGAGAGAAGGGAAAGGGGAAAAGGGAAAGGATGGAATGGGCTTAAAAAAAAAGGGCGTCGTGGGGTTAGTTACTAAGAGGTAGATATTGCCGAGATGGGATTCACATTACACCGATCACCGGCACGTTACCTATTTCTGCACATGCTTCCCTATCAGGCTTATTAGTAAGGCAACTCCCACTACAGGCGTCGCCCACCTTCAAATCCAGGCGGGATCTGGAAATGCAAAAGTCATCTGATCCGCCGGCGGGAAAGTGCTTTCTCTTATCACCCCAGCGCCAGCCTAATGGCGGGTCCGAAGGAGGTCCCCCCCGAGTCCCGTCCAGTCCAAGTCTGACCCAAGGACAGTGCGACAAGCACCGTGGCGATCGTGCCGGGGGACGTCAGGTCCCCACTTTCTCCCACACTGGGCTAGGCTACAGATGGTGTGGCTGCCCACACTACCGGACCCCGGCTACGTCGAACCCCATCCCATTTTGAAGATCTCGAAAAAAAAAGACGAGGTATTGAGGCGAACTTTCTTACTTCAGCATGAATCACCTCGGAGCCTAATCGGGGGAAATGGGGCAACGGGTCAAAAAAAAGGATCCCTTTTTTTCGCTAGAGAAGAGCAAAAGCAGAGCTTACCTATTGGCTGAACTCCAGACAGCCAGCGCATTTTTTTTGGGTGTTTCTTATGTGTACGGAATACATTTTAACACACTCAGTACTAAACACATGACAACTGCAATCGTGGAAATCGCGGACTAGTCCATGGGGCGCCCTTGTCGCATTCCCGAACCAGACTGGAGCCCAAGTGGCAGGCCCCGCAACACGTGGTGTTTCTCTTCCTGTTGACGACCAACACCCACGACGAACCAGAAACCCCAGGAATGTCTTGCTGGCCGTACGGTACCACGAAAAGGAATGCATAATGCTCTTGCCCTCGGGGAGCTCTGCGTGCATCCTGCTGTTTTTGGGTCAGAATCGCGATTCTTCCGTTTATGTGCTATGCCGCAGTCTTGGCGCTCTTGGCGGGCAATCGATTGTGCCAGCGGCGCTTTGCCCTTGGTGGTTGGATGTACATCCTGAGCAGTAGACTATAGGTATTGTACGAAGTACGGAGTACGTCCGTACTGCCTGTGGTTATATTAATAGCCGTTCACTTGAGCACACCTTCTCCTTACGCTTCGGGCAAACTACAAAACCACACGTATGATTATCTTGGAACCCAGTCACATGAGGATGAATGCATTAACGGCCATGTTACCATGTGTGAGCGGAGAAACAAGTCTTGATAATGTAAGAATACCATAGAGAAGAGGTGCTTGCGGGCTGTCGTGCGCAACGACGACGACCCCCCGCCTATCCTTCCTCGTGGGCGATGCCGACTAGTGATATAGAGACGTCCGGATACTAAATTCACCCTTGAACTCCAAACGCCTCCTGCGTCCTGTCCTCTTGTACGAGGGAAGCTACCTGCAATGTCAATCCCACCACATGATATCTCTGTTGTCAATTCTCCAAACTCTGTATAAGAGCAGGCTGCTCTCGGTCCATGCAACGTAGGGTAAAAAAAGGGGAGGAAACAAGCAAAGAAAGAAAGGCTGTTAAGCACATGATCATAGTCCCGTCCAGGAATTGTGAAACCCCCAATCCAGACGCCGTAGTATTGCGAAAATGGTCACGTAATCTTGCGAAGACTTCCGAGTCTATAACGAAAAGCAATAAACGGCGTTTGATGATGACTGTGTCACGGTAGCATGTTCTTGATTTCCTCGTCGCTGAGCCGAATCTCGTGGACGGGTTCTCGTCGGTTCTCCAGTGGCTCGTAGTCCAGGTCGAGGTACGAGGGGAGGAACATTTCAGGGTTCCACGCGAAGCCCTGGCTCGAGGCCAAGTACGAAATCTACACAGAACGCCAACAGTCAGTTCGGCGGGCGGGCTTTGAGTCTTCGAGGCCTCCCTTACCAGGCGTGGTGGGCCATCCGGGTCTCCCACGTTGACATGCGTGCACTCTTCCTTCGACAGGGCCGAGCCTAGTCGGCATGTTAGCATGAATCGTTACATATCCATAGGCAGCCTTGAGAGAACAGGCTGCAAGCGAAACCAGCAGAAATTATAGAGCATACTCAGCAAGCTAGGCCGCCGGTGATGCACCGTCTTCGGTTTGTGAGAGGAATTGGGCGTCTCGGAATTGGCCGAAGCAGGCGTCTGCGGGGAGCTAGAGAAGGACGAGGACGAGCTCGTGCACGCCTTGGAGGACTGGCCGCAAGTGGCACCAGAAGAGCGTGAAGTGGGAATGGCGATAGTAGATGTAACGGCGGTTGACATGGTGGGATAAAATATGAAGACCTCGAGTTTTCAATAAATCTATCGGAATGGTCAAGGTAGAGCCGTAAGGGATTCACAGCAACGTCAAGGATCGAGTGAAGGAGTGGCCGTCACGATGGAACAAATCTGAGGTCTGAATACAGGTGAAACGCCACGAGTCCCCCCACAGGTGAGGTATAACTAGTTGGGATCGACGGCGAGACCCGAGGCGGAGGAGAAGAGGGAGCGGAATGATAGAGTAGTAATAGAGTCTGAACCTCGGAAGAGAGCAAGAACAAGACAACGATGAGCTAGAAAAGAGGCCGACGACGACGACGACGGAGAGCAAGCAGAAGCAGAGTAGAATATGAGCCCCTACTTGAGGTTGCCAACTAACAGCAAGCCTCGAGATGGATGTGTTCGTGTCTGCGAGCGCGCGTGCGGGCGTGGGCGTGAGCGTGAGCGCGAGCGTGGATGTGCGGTGATTCGGGAATGTGGTTGATTTGTTAAGAATAAAGAGAGGTTGGATAAATTGAAGATTTCGGAGAGATGTTAGGTAGGAAGTACGGTTGTACGGTACGGGAAGTAGGGCAAGAGTGAACCTTACTGTGGTGTTGTAGGGAGCCTTCAGTCTGTGTGCAGCATGGACACAGTATGACACGCACTGGCGATGAGCGGCCAGCGTATGCCTGGAACACCTCGCTGGCTGGTGACCACACGTCAAGGCTAAGCCTATGGAACAGTGCTGCTCCATGCTCGGGCTCAGATATACACTGTGCGACAACGGATGGTGACATCAAGCATGGGGCCACTGCGCCCCACCGTGCTCTTCAGCAGGTCCGAGGCAATGAGGCCCCTACGCTAAGTGGGGGTTAGCAATACGGTACGCTCCGGGTACATAACCGTCTAGGTACTAAGTGGTAAGACGGAGGAACATCCGTGTACCTACTGTAGGTACGCAGTTGTGCACGTTAGGTGGCCCACACCGTCATGTCCTCGATACGGCACGGATAACGGATTTGAAAGGCCGTATGTACCTCCGTGATTGAAACCTTTTAAGTCCTTTTCCCGTATAATACGTTGAACGGTATATCCAGGCACCCGTTGTGTCATAGGAGGTAGAGTTGCGATAGCCGTGAATGTCCTAGGCATGTATTTGCGCTAGCGAGGGACCCGTAGGCGAATTACATAATACGCTACCTTATCTGTATCGGACAAAATGCCATCTCGATTCTCGATTGCATCAATCGCCCCCATCTACCCATCTGCCCGCCTGCGCTACGTATTATAGAAAAATACCTATTCTCCTCGAGCCCTAGTACTTTGTCTGAACCTGAGTTCTACACCAGCGTGGTAGAAAAACAATCTCGGTATAGTTGGTATCTACCCCGTACTTCAATTGTGGATACGCATCTATAGGGATGCAGGGTCACGTAGGAAGTTGAATAGAGTTGCGGCATTCCATGATGGTCGAACATAGCGGAAAGTAGGCCCATCAAGGTACCTTAGTATACGTCTAACTCTACAGACGTAAGGTCGGCGCCTTACTACCTCCCGAAGATGCCCGTAAGATCGAATACCTACAATAACCCAGCCCTACTAAGCCGCCAATTCTGGTCGGCCACCCCACCCAAACTCTACTAAGCGCTCAGCAAAAATGTCGCCGATATTCGCTAGATCTCAGTATTGGCCGAGCTTGGTTAGTGGCCAATGGCTTGTCAGAGCAGTAAACACGTCACAGTACTTTCGCGTTTGATGCATATACGTATTAATCGAATATTAAGTTTCGTCTTACGCATAACTACATACGCGGTAGGTTACTAACGTTACGTACGCTGAAGGCTGCAAGGCTGGCGTTGCCTCCTCCACCCATTCATCCATCCAAGCTCCCGATCTCCATTACATCTGTGTGGCAGCATTCTACGTTCCTGATCACGACTCTGCCACATCTCTACTTCTCGACAACGAACGAACTTCAAGATTTTCTATTTCCACCGAGTCACGTCGCGGCCCTTACTAGAAAAGTCATTGCCGTCTACCACAAGTAGCTAATCCGAAGCCGCGAAGTCAAAATGGGTGATGTTGCAGTAGAGAACCCGGCCAACGCCGGAGTGCTCCATAACAAACCCTTGCCTTCCGCCATACCCAACGTCGAGACTATCGAAGGCATCCCGTCACAAGGAGGAGACGAGTACGCTGCATTAAAAAGGCTTCAACGGCATTTGGAGTACATTCAATTGCAGGAAGAATATATCAAGGATGAGCAGAGGTACATACTACATACCCATGGCCACATCCCGCGATGGATACATCGAGACTAACTCGGGCCACACTTTTAGGAGCCTAAAGCGCGAGCTTGTTCGCGCGCAGGAAGAGATCAAGCGAATCCAGAGCGTGCCTTTAGTCATCGGGCAGTTCATGGAAGCCATTGACCAAAAGTAAGTTTTCGTGACCTTATCTCCCTTCACTGTCTCCTAACAGCGTATAGCACTGGCATAGTTCAGTCAAGTACGGGGTCAAATTACGTCGTTCGCATTCTATCAACACTTGACCGCGAGCTACTAAAACCATCGTCGTCCGTTGCACTCCACCGACACTCCAATGCGCTCGTCGATATCTTGCCTCCCGAGGCCGACTCGTCTATTGCTATGCTAGGCGCTGACGAGAAGCCCGATGTAACGTATGCCGATGTTGGCGGCTTAGACATGCAGAAACAGGAGATTCGGGAAGCCGTTGAGCTTCCTTTGACGCAGTTCGATCTATATAAGCAGATTGGTATTGACCCGCCGCGGGGCGTCCTCTTGTACGGACCTCCCGGTACTGGCAAAACAATGTTGGTCAAGGCCGTGGCCAACTCGACGACCGCCAACTTTATTCGTGTGGTTGGCTCTGAATTCGTCCAGAAATACCTTGGTGAAGGCCCACGAATGGTTCGAGATGTTTTTCGCATGGCTCGAGAGAACTCCCCAGCTATTATCTTCATCGATGAGATCGATGCTATTGCAACCAAACGTTTCGATGCGCAAACCGGTGCCGACAGAGAAGTGCAGCGTATTTTACTTGAACTGCTGAACCAGATGGATGGGTTTGACCAGACGTCCAATGTCAAGGTCATCATGGCCACGAATCGAGCAGATACCCTCGATCCCGCTCTGCTTCGGCCGGGGCGATTGGACAGAAAGATCGAGTTTCCTAGTCTACGTGACCGAAGAGAACGGCGTCTTATCTTCACAACCATCGCTAGCAAGATGAGCTTGGCTCCCGAGGTCGACTTGGATAGTTTGATTGTGCGGAACGACCCTCTGAGCGGTGCTATTATTGCTGCCATCATGCAAGAAGCCGGTCTTCGGGCTGTCCGGAAAAACAGATACAACATCGTTCAGTCCGATCTCGAGGATGCCTACTCGAGCCAAGTCAAGGGAACGAGTGACGAGAACAAATTCGATTTCTACAAATAAAGTCAAACCGAACAACTAACGGGAAAGCAGGCGTTTGAGTGTCCAGCATGAGTTGTTTCGGGGTATACCTATGCCTGCCTTCAGCAGCATAGGGCAGACATTGGGCTCTAACAAAAATAATCAAACAGGTTTGGGCTCTTGTTAAGCATACCTTGCGCAGTGTACCATAGCAATGCAACAAGCAGTATTTTCGAGGTGTATACATGGCCTTCCGCCTTCGCTGTGATGTGTACATATTCTCCATGTTGCCGTCGTCTCGTTGAATACGCAATAATCGCCATCTGCTTCGTGATGTGCATCAAACAGGTAAGGGATAGGGACGTGTTCCAGGGCTCTAGCGGTTGTATATATATATCCAACCTTTCCCACCTCGTGGTGACCTCTTCAAGGCTCAGTCCCGATTGACTGGAAGAGCGGTTCGCATTCGTAGATTCATACAAGTAATCATCGCTAGACATGTGAACTTGTTATAGACTTCAATCTGAAGCTCCGTGACGGTCCCTGCCTCAACGGCCTACATAAGATTGGGACAGGTGAATCGATTTGGCGCCCATTTGGTTGCTCCTTTTGAATAATGTATGGTATCTCAGGCATCATCCGGGTCTCTCCCGCCATCCCTGCTACGGCGTCCTTTATTACGCCCTATTATCTAATCGCTACAGTGGCAACGTGAAATAAATGTCGCTGGGAAGCATAGCGCAAACTGACCAGCTGTATTTTTGACCTTCTCTGCATTCAAGGAGTGAGTGGGATTCTCGAGTTTGCCCTTGACTTATTTGCCGGGAACAAGATGTCATGTTGCGATTTGAGATGTGCGTTGTTGAGGTATGACATATCAACAGTCGAGTTCTATCTAGAGGTCAATACGATATCGGTTCGAGTGAGTGATAAGGTACATAGCACAAATAACCGATTTGTCTTCTGACTTTTCGACGAGCGATCGATATTCTTTCTAGGTGACGCTTATGATATGTATAACGAAGTTGAAGGCTTCTGGTGACGATCCATCCGGGCGTGCATAGCCACCCCAACCCCGGCTGTTCTCAAATGGTAGATAGAGGCGCCTCGGCTTGGCAGGCAGGCTCATACTTGAACCTAGCCTCGACAGGCTTCAGATCCTACACCGGGTAGTATACAGGATACGGGTAGGCAATAGAACCAACCACATGTATAAGGGGAAATTGCTAAAAATATCTATGGATCTCTTGGCTACACCTTTGACATGACCCCGCGTCGAACTCCAGCAATCGTCAACCTCGAACCAAGCTGTCAGAATCAAGCTCCCAAGGTGTAATTAGGCTTGCTCATGGATGCCCTGTCAGCGCTCAGTATAGCCGGGACCGTCTGCCAGTTTGTATCATTCACAGGGAGTTTGATATCCCAGGCTTCCGAGCTTCACCAGTCAGCGAACACTAGCACGCCAGAGGTTCAGAGCATCGACAACGTCTACACCACTCTACTGGGATTCAGCTTCGGCCTTATCAATGCCAACAGAGACCTCTCGGAGCTAGAGCCTAGCCTGGAGTCAGGAAAGCTTCTCGGGTTGGTTGCGGAGTGTCAACGGGACTGCGACAAACTGCTAGACATCACACGGACTTTGAAATTAGAAGAGAAACATAAGACGTGGTACCACAGCCTGCGGAAGGCCATTGAGTCAACATGGAAGTTGCCCGAAATCCGTCTGCTTGACGAACGCCTGCAGAGAACGCAATTGACGTTGGTTCTCATGGTCTGTTCTATATCGAGGTCAGACAAGGTACCCCGTTTTAGCTACGTCGGCATCTGGCTCATGGTTTTTGAGATTTGAGGATTTTCATTTTAAGAACCAATGCTAACCTTACGATAGCGAATTCCAGCGGCTTCAGCAGCAGCGTATTGAGAGGTTGCAGAAGGACGGCGGGTTACATCGCCTAAATCAAGACCGCCAGTTCGCTGAGCTCCGGCATATTTTACAATCCATTCAATCCCAACTTGGCAAGCTTGAGAATATCAGCTCTACACAAGGCATAAAGCAAGTCCAATATCCAAGACATGTGACAGAGCTGGAGTGGCAGATGAAGAACCTGTGTGTCAATGCCAACGATGTTCAAAAGCAGCAGGCCATACTAGACACGCTGAGCTTTGATTCACGCACCGTTCGGCATCAAACCATCTCCGAAGCGCATTCCGGCACGTTCAAGTGGGCGCTTTCTAATGATGGGCTAGACGAAGAACAGAAACAGGGCGAATCGAAGCTTCTGCATTGGCTACGACACGGCACGGGGATTTTTTGGGTCACAGGCCGCCCAGGTTCGGGCAAGTCAACGTTTATGAAGCATATAGCAGATAGCCCAGGCACTCGCGCCGCACTGAGACAGTGGTCGAGTCCGTCAGAACCCGTCGTCTCGAGTCACTATTTCTGGATATTCGGCGCGCCAATGCAGAAGTCGAAAGAAGGCCTGTTGCGAACACTCCTGTTTGAGATACTCCGCCAGTACCCATCACTGCTCAAAGTTCTTTGCCCGGCCAGGTGGGAGGAGTCTGATCTTTCGTCGAGTGCATCTGCGAGACCGTGGTCCATTTCCGAACTGCGTCACGTGTTGGACTCGGTCACGTCCCCGGAAGTTGGTATCAAGACCTGTTTCTTTATCGACGGGCTAGATGAATACAGCGGTGACCATCTCGAGGTCTCAGAGGAGCTGCTACGGCTTTCCAAATTAAGCAACATCAAGTGCTGCATCTCAAGCCGTCCGTGGAACGTTTTTCACGATGCTTTTGGTCACGACTTGTCCCAGCATTTATGTCTGCATAACCTTACGAAACGCGATATCCGCCAATATGTCCACGATCGGCTTACACCACACCCTCGGTGGCAGCGACTTGTCGAACAGGCTGTATATGACAACGAGCTTATTGATTACATTGCAGAGAAGTCACATGGCGTTTTCCTCTGGGTGTCCCTGGTCACGGATAAGCTTCGAAATGGACTGACGAATGACGACGACTTATCCGATCTGTCAAGCCGGCTAGCTAAATTCCCTTCAGACTTGGAGAATTTCTTCGATCATATACTGCAAACCGTGGAACCGTTTTATCACGAGAAGATGGCGGGCACGTTGCGGCTTGCGAAAGCCGCCAAGGAGCCTTTGAGTGTCCGGTTCTACGATTTCCACGATGCGGAATACCGCGATGAGGATTATTTTCTTCACGTTAAACACGGCCAACTGAGTAGGGAGCGAGAGGCTGCCGTGCAAGACCGGGTAGAGCGCCGTCTGAACGCTTACTGTAAGGGCCTTTTGGAGGTTCATGGTGGTCGAGTCGAGTTCCTTCATCGCACTGTCGCCGATTACCTGAGTATCCCCGATGTTTTGGAGAGGCTTTCCGTACAAAGCCCAAAGTGGTTCCATCCGGAATTATCGTTGGCGAAAGTAAATTTAGCCTGTATCAAGACATTACCTCTGGGGGCGCCATATCGTCGTCATCCGGGCTGTTACGAACGGGATCCGCTTGACGAGCATCTTCGCGCGGTGTTAGCTTTGGCCTCTTTACATGATGCGGATAAGGGAGAAGTCAAGGACAAATTTCGCTTGCTGTTATACGACGTGGAGTCGTCGTTAAGCACGGAATCATCCCGGAAGTCCGTACCACACAACTCTCCAGACGTGTCTTCGTCGCTTTATTTCCGCGAACGTCTTCTTCAATCCCGTCTACCAAACTATCTCCGCGAAATACTTTCAACTCATAAATCTTACTTAGACAGCTTTGATTGGCCGCCTCTCGCCGTTATAATGGAGGAGAGCTGTCCGAGCGGACATGTCGAGACGATAAGGCTCCTGCTCGAACAAGGCCAGAGCCCCAACCAGGACTTCGAAGTTCCCATTTGGGGCGATATAACCCGCACAAAGACGCCCTGGACATTACTACTCTCTCTCATAGTGCGCCAAACCAGGGATGGACTGGCTTCTCGTCTGCTGCCGTATTTCAGCCCTTGCCTTCGCGCCGGCGTATTCGACTTATTCCTCCAGTACGGGGCTGATCCGAACGCGTCGGTGTACCGGAGAGAAGGGCAGCCGCATACGACGGCATGGATTGATATTCTATTCGCTTGCTTCGAAATCGATGCGCTGGACGAAGACCGATATATGTGCGTTTTGGGTCGATTGCTGGATGGGGGTGCCTCGGTGGACGGCGTAATTCCCATGGGCCCGGAGAGCGCTACGTACGCAGAGCCTCCGAGCGAGACTATTCGTAAGTAATAACAGTGTCGATTGATATACCCATCGCCTCCGAGAGCGTGGGGTGCTCTTCGGGTCAAATTATTATTAAGACGCCCTCCAAGGTTCTGGAAACCTTACAGAATACCCCCTGAATATGCAACAATTACTGACACCAACTATTCTAGTAAAACGTTTCTTTCAACTGGCGCAGGTCCTCGAGTTCTCCCCGGACTTCATAATTCGAGTCTCCGAGTGCCTCGTGCGTAAAGCATGCCGGTCGCGCTGGCCCCTGGACGCCGTATGGCCCGAAGTCAAGCTCGCTTTCGGCGAGACGAAGACGAAGTATCTGAGAACGGTTTACCATGACGAATCTGGAATTCGCGGTGAATGGAAACTGTTGACGCGGATTTCTTGTGGGAGTCGGTTTATGCAATTTCTCAAGAGTGAGAGATCGAAACCAAACGGCAAGATTCGCGTCGTGCACCGCGACCCGGCCGGTGTTTAAATCCGGCGATGATGCCTGGCTATCTATATGTTTACATACAGTACGGCGGTTAGGATCTTACAGATACTTCCCCTCTATAGCCTACATATATGTCTCGTATATACATATATATACCGAATAGATCATAGTCATCCACGCCCCGAGTCATCCGACCAGTTACTATAGCTTTATATTACCACGTATGCCATCCCGTCGTGAAGCCCTACCTAAGATCTTATATGATAGCTAGCGACTACTCCATTCCAAACGAATCGAACCAAGCGAGCCCCTGGTGCCTATCCTGGAAACGAGTTTGCGTCGATCGTTCCGCTACAACTCGCCAACCGCTCGCCATACTCACTCAGTAAGATTCCTCGCCACACAGGCACCGATCTTGACGACCGTCGATTGGTCGGGCCATCTATCCATCATATATCGGTCACCACTTCTTAACCATTTGGCACAATCTTATGTTAGAGCTGATCGCCGGGCAATCGATCGCGCCGATCAATCAAGACTTCTGATCGCCGACTGGGATTTAAAACTCTTCCCCACAACTAGGAACAGCATCTACGTGATCCTCAGCGTGTGCCCTATCACTGACATCACTTCCCGCCGTGGGCCTCTACATATCGTGTTAACCAGCGGTGTTGGATTCGAAACCCCTTATCGCGATCCTCTCGAGGACGCGGGATGCCTTTAGCTACCAGTGGGGGTCCCAATGTGATAGCCATCGGCTTCTTCATGACGAGACTAATCACGGCAGGCAATGTCGATCATTGTAAGGCCTATCTGGATATGATTGCCGGTCGTGTATAAGACATTTCCGTCCGCTAATAGTGTGTGAGAATGGCCCATGATTTGGGCCCTGGGGTTTGACCTGGAATAACACATTAGCATTCCTTGCACGAATCTCTACGTACGTTGATACTCTTCGAAGTCCGGGATTCTACGAATACTGGAGGATCAGGGATACATGGCTTTCTGTAACTAAGCCCGGGTGTCGATCCAGACATAGAGGCAAGTTTGAGGGTCCGTCTATCGAACTACTGAGGAGTAACTCGGAACAGGATCACACCATCACTGGGAAATTGACCACTCCCATGCCACAGCGGCACCAGCAAATCCCCGGTCAAGATTCTCTGTATCCGGTCAATATTGAATGTATCGACCCCCTCGATTCTAAAAGGGCCAATTTAGTTTTCCGAATGCAATGGCCAGGGGTCTACGCGCCAGCCAACCTTGCCATCAACCAAATCATCCGTGATCTATCTAGAGGCCCCGATTATACAGGGCCGGGAGAGCTCGGAAAAACACAGAGCAATGACATCGAGCCATGGGTTACAAGCCGAGTCTTGCAGGAAGGAAGACACGTACCAACCATGGTAAAGAACCAGGAGCGTTAAATGAGTAATTCCAAATTTCAAAGCAACAAAGTATCCAATCGGCGTAGACCATCCCAGCCGACAAGAGGGTAACGCTCGGTTAACCCGCCCAGCAAAATACGCGCCACGAGAAATCACAGCAAAGCAACACACCGGTTTTTGTTTTTTTTCACAGAAACGCACATCGTATAGAGCGAGTCGATAAGCAGCTAGATAGGATGACCACCTACTCTCATTACTGCCTACCGAAACATTATTGCCCACTGCGCGCGCGGGTTCCACGCCGTTTCATTACTTCATCAGGTATCTCGGTTTACCACAAACCCTTCCTCTGGCTTTCGTCGACATATCAATACCAATACAAAGAATAATACAAGTGCAGCTTTCACACACGGGAAGAAGAAAAAGAGAACATCATTAAAAATAAAAAACATACCCCGGATTTGAGTGTTCTTGTCTCAAACGGATCCCGTCGATCCTGCTGTTGTAGTAGGTATGATCGGTACAAGGGGAGTTATATGAATTAACAAGAGAAAAACAGAAGGGGTGGGAAAAGGGGGGGGGGGGGGGGAAACGAGGAACCACGCCACATGACACGGCAGTCCATATCTTTCGCAGAAAATTAAAAAAACAAAAACAAAATGCAGCTCATTATTAGCTCGTCCGAACGTCGTTTCACTCATTATCGCGAGAACGCGAAAAAAATATCCCGGGTTTATAACCGCCTTGGAAAGCCAGTGCATGAGTCCAGCTCGAGAAAGAAGAGGGGAAAACAGAGGTCCAGGCAATGCAGTCGCCAAATATGCGAAACACCATGACCGCTCAAAAACAAAAAACTGTATGCATACGCCCCAGCGAGACGAAGAAAAAGGCTCGGTGAATCGTGTTCAGGGCCAAATTCGTGGGTCTTTGGGGCCCTGCCAGTCCCTTGAGCTGACGATGCTAAGGTTCTGTTTCTTCTCGTGTGTTTGTATGTCCGTCAAACTTGATTCAATCCGTAATCCCCATGCCATGCTTAGAAATTCCATGCCGTTTTTTTTTGGCCTTGGCGCCTTGCCACTCTAATTTGCCCTGACGTTGCCTGTAATACACGCGACGCGACAAACCACAAGAAAAGAAAGAAGACGGGGGGGAGAAATCAAAGATCAGGTCCGAGATTCAAAGGCGTAGAGTTGAAAATGGCCCTTGGTGGTGACGTGGCGGAACTGAAGTCCCAAATGTGTGGCTGTTCGCCACACGAAGGGATGTCATGCGACCCGAAATAGGCCCCGGCGCATGAAGGAATGAGGAAAAGCGAATGTAACGCTGCGACGCAACTGGGTGATCAAGTGGGCTGCCTACTTCTGGGGTATCTCCGCCACCGCGAATTATGAGAACTGGGTATATCCTCCACCTCCATCCATATTTGTTCTGTTCTGTTATCCTCGGATGAGTCAAGCCCCGGCTACGAATGCCCCAAGGGCAGAGCGCGCTCAGGAACCCAGTATGACGCCGAGTTCAAGCAGAAGCTTGACGAAGCGCGAGTGAAGCTCGATGAAGAAGTCGGGCAGGCCGACCAGCTCAGCCAGCCCGCGGGCCTTGGGCATGAACCCACCGGGTCCCATCGACCCGCCCATCCCCATGCGCTGCATGTAACCAGCTCGTCCACCCCCTGTCAGAAAGCTGGTCGTATCCCGGTCACGATCCCGGTCGCGGTCTTTCTTGTCCAAACCCCCACCAAAGCCACCGCCAAGCCCGATACCGCTGTCGTGGGGTCCACGACCGCCAAAGCCGCCGTTCGCGTATGCGGAATTTACCGCGGCTGCGGCGCTCCCTTCCTCTCGCTCGCGCTCGCGCTCGGCTTCCAGCTCGGCCAGTTCCTGGATCCACGTGGCGAGGTCGTGAAATGCCGCAGATATGAAGCTGAAGGCCTTCATCGCTAGGCGCTCCCGGTGCGTGCTAAGAGCCAGGAACGCGTACACCCTCTTGCGGCCGCGCGCGTGCATGTCGGGGATGCGGAATATGTATGCTGTCGTATAGCCGGCGGATGGGTCGCCAAAGAAGATCGGGCCGCCGCTCGACGCAGACTGCGACGAGGGCGGCGCTGTGATGTAGCCTGGACCACCGCTCAAGACCGGGGTAGACATGGTAGGGATTGAAGTCGTGGATGAGAGGGTCATAGTGGAGTGGGCGCCTTCGGGTCGTCGCGGGAGGGTCTCGAAAGAGAGCGTGCGTAGACATGAAGCGCGAACGATAGTGTAGGTGCTGGAAACGGTCGGCTCGTGAGTAGACGTGTAGTCGAGATAATGGGTGTGATGAGGCAATGCGTTAAACTTGGACGGCGAGCTGGACTGTGATGTCGATGTAGTGCGTCGGCGCCGAGAATATCCTTGGCCGCTTGGAGTCGTGGGAGACAGCTCCTCCTCGGTGTCGGACGCGTAAGACGATTGGGGATTGGAACACGGCGGGCTCGCCTCAGCTAGATTGCCGTACACACGAGCATATGGCGCGCGAGTCCGCAACGTAGGGCCGTGTACCTCTGCTTTGGCATCACCAGCGCCGACGGGCTTGGGGGCCACGCCTGGTTCCAAGGTAGACTCCGTTTCTGACTTCTTCTGGCTTTGACGCTTCGGAAGCGTCAGGGCGCAATTGGCGCATGGGCTTGCGCGCTTCGTCACATCGTCATCATATGTCCGTCGAAAGCTGGCGTCCCGTCGAGAGGCATTGGCATTACTATTACTATTGGTGGTATTGTTGGGGTTCGTGGTGTTCGTGGCGATGGTCGGGGGAAAGCGATCGGCGGCTTTTTGTGGACTTTGGGGCGGCGTCTGTACGGTCAAGGTCGCGTTTGCAGGGGGGATCGCGGCAATGCCTTGACTCGAGCTCGCTGCGGCCTTTGAAGCCCGTAACGATGCTGTCTGGTGCGTCTGCACATCTTGTTCGGGGATCGCGGGAGAGCCACGCGCGCCGTCGAGCTTCGTCTTCTGCAGCGCATCTGTCGCGGGAGTCGTGTGTCCGCCGGTTGACGTGGCGCTCGATCGTGGCCGTGGCGTGATGAGGCGATCATTGTAACAGCGGCCGCAGGGAACTGGCAGGCCTTCGGTGACCATCAACGGGGTCGGACCGTGCAGGTCGCAGTAATGCGCCAGGCACAGCTGGATGTCGCTGGTCAGCAACGAGAACACCGCGGGGCCCTCAGAGACGGCAGTCATCGTGACGTCAACGATGCCGGCGATCGCGGCGCGAAAGGAGACCGAAACAGAGCAATGCCGTCAAAGAAAACACAAAGAAAGAAGGAAAAAAAAAGAAGAGAAGGAGAAACGGGAAGAAGGGGTGGAGGGGGGTGGGGGTGAAATGAGATGGGATGAGATGAGATAAGATGTGGAATGGGGAGGGGCGGAATGCCAGGACAATCAAAGCACATAGTAAGAATTGTTGGCTGCTTGTCGATTGGTTGCGTAATCAACGCCTGGGCTGGTGAGCCCAAATTGTTGGCCGGGAAAATGGCCGAAAGCAGGTGCAGCTAAAATAAAATCTCGGGCTGAGGCACAAGCCGGGGCTTCCAGGAATAGGGGTGTTATTGAGCCCAGCGCGAACGGGGATCGAACGGGGATCAAACGGGGATCAAGGGCCGACGGGCAACGGCGCCAGCGAGTGCATTCTCGGGCGGAAACAAAGCAATGGGCGGAGTGGCACCATATGACAGCTCTGGTTGGTGCTGGGATGCACATCAACGGGGCTGGGCGAGCGGGCGATAGGCTGAAAGTGACGGTGATATTGACGATGACGACAGCATTAGACGTGACGATGGACGATGGGATGTATATGGGCAATTTGGGTGGTTGATCATATAGGGGGACGGGAACGTCACGTTTACTACATGTAGCCGTTCGGGGGAATGAGAGGAGGAATGGGGGATGGGAGATGACGGGAAGTCCTGACAACAGGATGGATGCATTGTCAACGCTTGTATAGGTCAATGGTAACGATAACGACGGTGATGGCAAAAACGACAGTAACAACAATCAATCAATCAATAATAAAAATAAAATGAAATAGGGGCTCCCTTTCCGAGTGCCGCTGACCGCCCGTATTGCAGTCCGAATGAAGCATCACCAGCCTCAGCGATGCTGGCTACCTGCCTCACGCCACTTACACACTCGAGCACCGCCAAGCATGTGAAGCCGAAAGCATGTGTTATCTGAATGCACGGAATCCGCGCATCGCACCGACCCGTCCCCCGTCGCCTCTCCACTGACCTGGCGGCATTGAACGCCGCTCAGACTGCCAGACCAGTCACGCTCACTCGACCCACGAAGGCAACAGCTTCTGTGGCGTGGCGTGGCGTGGCGTCGGGTGGGTGGGACGGGACGACCACATAATCACACGCTCGGCTTCGCAGCACCAGTAGAGTCGCAACTGCGAGGCGGTGAGGACCAGCGTACGGCATTCGATAAGGACTAGGTGCCAAGGAGCAGCGATAGGAGCTGACGGAGAGAGTGGGAAAGAAAAAATGAGGAGCCGGTTTGTTGTACGTTTGTTTGTACGTTTGAACGCATGTCAGACGGGCCCCCAGGCCAAAGAAGCAAATTAGAGCGACCGGAAGAGGAAAAAATGCCGGTGAGACAAACGAGCACCAGATCCGACGCGCGGGCGGAAGTAAGGGTTTTTGTTGGCGCAACTCGGCAATCACTGAGTCCGCTTGCTCAGGGAGGGAATGAATGGGAGATGTGCGGCGAAGAGCAGAAACGAACAGCAACTTGGAAAAACAAAAAAAGAAGATTCAGGTACTTACTACAACGGAAGCCATCGTGCCGGCAGTTTGGCAGGGATGTATATAATACAGGTTGGCACCCCGACCTCTTTCCTCTTCCTCTCTATCTCTGTCTCTGTCTCTGTCTGTCTCTCACTCTCTCTCTTCGCATACGCAAGAGTGTGATCCCGCCCCCTCTCTCATAAAACCCCTACACACAGCTGTATATTGGTAGTAGAGAATCCTGTCTGCGGGCTCGCGTTTCGTATACCTCAGTACGGTGCCTGCTGGCAACGCGAATGGCTAGTTGGGCGCGGGTAGTTTATGTGTAGCTATTCTGCCCTGCGGGATGTTGTAAACTCGTAAGTGTCTTTGCCCCCCTCCCTTTCTCTCGATGCCCGAATCGCTACAACCCACAATCGCACGTATCTCCAGCTCTGCCTCAAAAGCTCCACTGTCCCAACTGCTAGGCGAGTCCAGGCCTGGCCTTTCGGTTAGCTTAACAGCGAGACGTCAGATACCGAGTGGGGTTCCTATTTCGCCTGGCGATGACTATAGAACATAATTTCTGGACGGCAGGTTGACTAATAAGCGGTTTCAATGACAAAGCCCTTGGTGAGATTTGTGGGGATGTGGTTAAATGGGATGTCGAAAAGTCGTGATTGGCAACCGGAAGAACAGATGCTCTACATACTTCACTTGCAAACCTCGGTAATTTGTCGGGCGCAAGGAACTGGTATTCTCTTATGGGGGGGGGTTATCGTCGAGAAACTTGGGTTAGGTCGCCAAAGGGTCCTGGCAACGCGGGGCAAAGGAAGCTCCGAATAGAAATGACGGAGCAATAGGCAACCGGACTGGCGAAGCCGAATGGCTGGGTTCAGAAGCTGGAGCTGTTGTGTTCCGATCAGAACTGACCCTGGTTCGTTGAACGGTAAACCTCGTTGGTCATCCGTATAGGTAGGTGCCTTATTCGACGATGGCAAAGAGGCTTGCAGGAACGAGGGGAACCGCAGCTGACTATGACACGCAATCCGAGGATAATAATAGAAAGACAAGAGACGGACGTGAAGAGAAAAAAAAAAGAGGAAAGCAGCTGGTGGAAATCCTGCTCTTTTTGCGATCGTCTTGTCGGTACCTCTTCCAGTTGGGCAATTTCGTAGAGAGGGTGCCGAGGTAGTTAACCAACAACAACAGCAGCAACAGCAACTCGGGCCCTCCCTTTATCAGTAAACTTCATCCGACTCGACCCAGACCCCAAAGTGGAGTGGTGTTACCAGCAAGGCCCAGGGTCATATATTTATTGCCGGCTTCTATGGTCGCTTCACACTACAAACTACCTACACTGGGTACTAGCTGGACGGGTAGCTTGGCGCTGTTGAGCCCTGTCAAGCTAGTGTGCTGACCGGGTTTACAGATGTAGCGTGGCCAGATACACTAATGTAGCCATCTACAAGTATCATGTATGTAATATAAAGCCCCGTAGAGCTAATTGGCATGTCTACAATCTATGCTCTGCTCGGCTCTAGGTAGTAGCAAGTCAAGGAAGTACAGATGTCTTCGCTGCAGCTCTCTGTACATGCCCGGTACGGACGCGAAAGTGTTCGTAGACATGTTCTAGCGTAGACTGGGTCTACGTAGTTACCCAGTTGCGCTTCGAGACTAAAAGTACCGAGTATGTAGGTAGATGCTGGCAATGGAAGTCCACTCCGTAACTCCCGCCCGTCCCCTGAACAGGAAGTTAACAGCTACCAACCTACGTAATACGTCGTATTTGTAGGTAAGCGGTGAAATAAAGGATCAAGTTGTAAGCAAGTCTATCGATCTCGACTCAGCAACGGTTCACATGAAACGCCTTCTCGGCAGGGCATGGCGGACATTATACCGGTAGGGAGGTAAAGTAGTCTGCCTAGCCGAAGAATCATCATGATCAGAAAACCAGACATGGAGTTCCGGCTTCCCGGGGCGAAGAACGTGTAGATAGTGTACATGCTATAATACCTGGGTAAATAGTAAGGCAGCTAGTGTACGTTGTCTAGGCCGGCCGTTATTTTTAGAGACGAGCCGAACTTATAGGCAGAAGTAGTGTTCCGCACTAATATAGATGGCTATCTGGATTCTGTGCTTAGTACGGCATAAAGTGTCAACTACGCTACCATCCCAGGTTGTTGACTCGAGCAAGACGATAGGTAAAGTCCGATTATCGTGCCTAGTCGTTCGTCCTAGTAGCAACCTTAAATACGATCTACTACGAAGTAAGAGTAGGCAGTTATACTAAATAGGCAGTTATTTACTCGGAGCCTTTCGCCGTGTAGTGTACTATGTACCTATAGTAATGGATGCTACTATCACTCATAACTACCTAGGTAGTGTAGTAAGGCGTTCCTCGAATGCTTGGTATGTATCATCGTCGTGAGTGGGCCTATCCAGAGTCCTGGGAATGTTTCTTTCTCAATGAACTCGATCTCTACTATGACTTTATCTGTCGATCGATACCTAGAGGCTAGCCGTTCCACGAGGCCCGCCTGGGATCACGAGTGGCGAGGATGGAAATACGTAGTAAAGGATCAGAGCTAGTGTTAGGGCACGTTGAGATTGGTGAGAAGAAAAGCCGCCGCAGCTCCGAGGCATGTGAAAACACAACGTAACTTGTAAGTAAGGGTGACGGGCACACGACAGATCTAACCGAGTAGGTAGAAGACTTATACGTCGTCTGCAAGAGCGCCCAATACAATACCAGACAGGCAGCGCACAACTTACAGACATGTGGTTAGGTAACTCAGGCTACCTAGTTGTCGAGATGTATTTGGCTGCTGCATACCCCATCACAACATGGAGCCTGGGGCGCATGTGCTTGTGCATGTTCTTCATCTGCAGAATCTAATAGTCATGTAGGCCGGTCGCACACAATATCCATCAACTCCGTCAGCCCCAGAACGGCTGCTGGGCGAGTCTAGATAGGACCGGGACCAGGACCGGGACCTCACGCGACTGCACTCGCAGACCGCTGCAGTGCCGACAGACGGTCTTTACAGAGAGAGCTGCGGCATGCATTGCATATGAGGTGACGGCGTCTTTTCTTTTGCCGAGAGCCTGATCGGGAGTTGGGGGACAAACATGAGCCAAGTCATTGAGAGGCTGCAGGACCGCTCGACTTGGGAACTTGGGCACCAATTTCTGTGTGTGCAGGTACACAATCCCCCGTCGAAGCAATCCAACCGATCTGCGTACGCTAATTAGTAGTTATGGATACTCTTCCGTGTTAGTACCCAGTCCGTACATGGGCCATACGTATACCTACTCAATACTTAGTATTACCACATCGCCCCCAGACAATGCGAATCCGGATAACCCGACAGAAGGGATGCAGATCAACAGGCTGGCCCCTGCACATCACACGACAACCCCCCTGGCTAGCACAGCATGGTCGGATAACGGTCGGGGAGTTTGTCCATATACTAGATACTACCGTAGTGCATGAGGTCTTGACCAGCCCGTCGACACTGTGGGTGGTATTGCACTTCCTTCCTTCATCCATCCTTCCTGAGAACGCGACCATCAACTGGCTCCTTTTTTGGTGTGGGTATAAGGGGATACCTACCTACCGTACCTACGTCCGTACTTACTCGGTATACTCAGTCATCCCGCAATGACCCGCGACGGGGTCGAATTGGACAAGAATGGCAAAGCTCCCGTGTTATTGACAGGCCCGCCACGATAATAACAAGGGCCTACGGGCTATAATCAGGAACATGGACGTCATCTTCCAAGCAACCTCTTTTCAGCTGCTTCATCCTACATAATTAGCGGCATCATGCTGAGCATAGTGAGTACCTACGTATATAATCTTAGGTACAGACCATGTCTCTGTACCCAATATACGTACCGAGTCTTATATTACGTCGGCGCCCAAGGATCAGAGACCAAGCGTCCCGTCATTTGTCTCCCGCCGGAACCAAGTTGTACAGAACCATGTGATCCGTAGATATGTACATAATATTATAAATTCGTCATTTACCTTGTTTGTCACTTTTCAGCACGTGGGCAGTGGGTACGTAACGTGTTTGCCCGATTGCTTGGCTGCCCGGGCGGGCGCCACTCCCCTATAGGCCCCTGTCGTCGTGTCTGAGTACGCCGTGGTCCGTACAGACTGTACTGGATGGGCAGATCGGGCAACAAGGTGAAGACGAAGGCGGTCATATGTATGAGTGTAGGTATGCTACATACCTAGGTCTACGCTACTCCGTATGCTTGATATAAATACAAACATGTCCTGGATAGAGTGCGCTGCGATATTACCCACAACCGCATACTACGTGAGTACATTAACTATTACGTAGCAACAAGCTGATGACCTCTTAGTAAGTTAATATCGGCTGCGAACAGGGATAATTAATGCGGAAGCGGAAGCGGAAGCGACTGCGGTCAAAGGTACCCAGGCAGCGCTGCCGTGTGCCGTTGGAAGCAAAGTTTGGTTCATCTCGCAAGCTCTCCACCAATTTCTTCAATAGACAGCTGGGCTGGTCTGGTGTCTTATACCTACCTCCTTAGTATGCACTTACATGCCTACTGTATCGGCATACATACTTACCTCAGATGATTCCATCGTGCCTATTGCGCGTCCTACCAAATACTCCACAGAAACCTACCCTGGAGGTGGCAGCCCAGGTACGCAACAAAAAGGCCGAGTCTCCGAGACCGAAGCTGCCGGCCAGTTTTAGAAGCTTGCTGGGCAGGGTGGTAACTGGCACGCGCTGGGATTCTGGGGTGCATGGAGCTTAAGACACGGGTCAGAACGCACGTAGGAACCGCAGGGCCGAAACACCCGGGGACAGACCAGGTTTGAGCCTCAGTTGTGTTGCTTGCGCGATGCGCGTAACATCGTCCATCACACCACCATGGCATACACTAACCTATACATAGTAGGAGCCCACAGCACCAACTTCTCCCACCTCGGTCAGGAATCGGTAGCTATTGAGGATTCCTCCACCTCCGCTCTGGCACATTTCTTCCAGAGCATGGGTTGACGCCGGGCTCTCTTTTCATGCGACGTGAGACGTGCGACGTGCGTACGTAGTGGGTGGACGCAACCCGGGACACTCGTGTGTGTGTGTCCCTATAACAAATGTGTGGTGTAGGGAGGTAAATATAGTGTACGTGCGGAATACTGCGGAGGGAATACCTGGCACCAAACAACTGCCGGCAACCAGTTTCCAATCTCGTTGACCTACACCGTTACGCATAGGTAGGTGATATGAGGTTCGCATCTCGTTTCCGATCTGGCATGTAGCCTCAATGCCAAGTATTGCGGGCGACAGAGAAGGCCAGAGAATACCACACAGTACGCAAGGCGCTCCCTTTCTCGACGCACCCGTTACGCCACGGAAGACAAGGGCGGATCCACTTATCCGGCACTAATTTGCCACAATTGACTTGTGCATAGTGCAGGTACTTAGAGCCAGGCCGTACCGTAGCAGACCGCGCCCAGTACAGTAAACGGTTGATCGTTAGTTTGAACCCCCCTACCTGTATATAGTCGGGTTAAGCACTTTAATCGGTGGGAAATACAGGCGTTTGTGTATTTAAGTGATAGAATGAAAATAAACGGTTAAAATGATTAATCGGTTGTCTACTGACTAAGCAGTTATCCTGGCTAAGCGTTTATCTTATATTAAGCGTTTAAGTGTACTAAACGCTTGAGTTGTAGTTAAACGTTAAGTACAGGTATACTATACATGAACGATCAAAGCGGTGAATATACAGATTGAAGTACCATGTACCTAAGTATTCCGTACCTGCCTTACTTCTCGGTTCGTCCTGCCTCACACTTCGATTCTACACATATAAACAAAAAACGGAGGAAATAACCATCTTCGTAACTTCGTAGTGTAGCGGTAAATCATAGTATTCAGTAATTACATAAATCTAAAGACCTACTGTTCGAACCGTGACTGTGCTTAGGAATTTTCAACTTATCTAGAAATACTAAATACCTGCATACTAAGTATCTTAGTACCTAAACATATAGGAGAAATACTTTGTTTTTTATTTTTTTAAGTACCGTTTTAAACGGTTAATTAATAGATTGAATTTACATAATCGCTTATGCACCGTGTAAGCGTTATGCATTTACCAATATTCATATGTTTTTTAAACGCTCGGGAATTATGAACGTTTATGACGTTCGCAAGCACTTATGCATTTTGATCGGTAAAAATGCGCCAAGCGATATATTTGCGTAAGCGCTTGTGTCGCACATAAGCATTATCTATGCAATAAACAGTAAAGAATTTGCAGCGGTAGTTCGAGGGTTTACTCCTTGTAAGCGCTTATGACTCGTTAACTGCAAATTGACTATCAATTAACCGATTACTCTACTCGGCATATCCTACTACGGTACCTGCTGCTCCGTGCGCCACCGTGCGCCACCGTGCCTAGCGCCAGCGCTGCGCAGGCACCGGACAGTGCTAGATCTACGGCCCGCCCGGTGTACTTTGGCACGTGCGTTCATGCAAGCGACCCTGCTGGAGTCCAAGCTGCGGCTCGCTCCTCCTCCATCACCCAACCCAGCCGCGACTTACACTACATAGCATGAACACCGCAACTACCTCCTGCTAGGGCCTGCTAGAGAAACTGGCCAGGGCACTTCACAGGCAGAAGCTGCCTCCCGTTGCCCGCCGGCCAGGTCACCTTCCCGTCCGCAATGCAACGCCGGCGCAAACTCGTGCCTTCCCTCGCACCGCTTGCGCGTCCCCGACCCGCCCGTCCGTGAGAGCCGACAATTACGCCGGGAGGGTAATAACACCGGCAACTGCACTACCAGCCAGCTAGCGCAAGGCAGGCTATTATACCCGACATTGACATTTACAAATCCGTACAGTAAGAAGCGCCACTAGCCTTAGGTCCTTCTCGCAACGAACTCTGAATTTAGCCTAAAGCCGATTCAGCCCCCGATTTGGCAACTCATCTCGATGCCGGGCGTTGTGTGTTCCCTCTCTCGGCACCCCTGGACTGTCTGTGCGCGCACCGGGATTGGGACCCCTCCGCAAAAAAAAAAACCAAAAAAACGTCATTCATCTTCGAATTCCCACCCGGTACGAAGTTAAGTACATCATGTACAACCGTTGACGCGTCCCTCGCATGCATACTGTGCGCCGGGCATCGCTGCTTAATGTTGTCCCGTAGCCTAAGGCATTGGATGCCTGTTTGCTATGTCGCGAGGGAGCCTTGTGATCTTCGCCGGGGGGCAGACCTACGTATGTAGTACATGGCGCCCGGCAACAACACCGTCGCGATTGGCGACGATCATGCTTTGCGCTTTGTGCCATAGGCAGCACTATTGAAACCGGTATTGCCCCAGCATAGACCACAGAAACGGTCTAGATAGGTAGGTAGTCCATCCAAAGCTCCTCGCAACAGACTCATCACGTCCACGGCCAAAGTGAATAAGCGGCGTAAATAACCATAACCACAAGATAATAAACAAAACGTCTCAAAAACACCAGAAACTCCCAAAGAGAACCCTCATGATCCATCCAAGTCCAGCAGTAAAAAATCAAACAAACACCCAAATCCCGTCCGGTCAATGAGTCCAGGATAAATCAGTCAACCTTCCCCCCCAAGACCACAAACCCCCCCTCAAGAGAACACCGTAGAAGGCCGCCCCAAAACCTCTCCATCAAGCTCAACATCAACCTTCTCATTGTAAAAGCACAGAAGCCCCGCGATAGCCGCACACTCGACAACCGGATCGGAATAGCACCAGACCAGGTCCGCAAAGCGCGCGCCGCCAGGCAGCACGACGTCAAAGTAGTGCGCAGAGCCCTTATAAGGACAAGCGGAGACCGTGTCGCTGGCGCGCAGCAGCTCGCCCCGCACGGCCGTGGCGGGCAGGTAGAACCGCACGGGCAGCCCCGTCTCGTAGAGCTGGAAGCAGCCCGCGGCGGCGGCGACCTCGACGCCGGACACGAGCACCCGCACCGGGCGCGAGGACAGCAGCACGTCGACGCGCCGGAACGGGTCCTTGGGGTGCACCCGCACCCGCACGTCCTCCTCGAACCACTCCGCCGCGCTGAACGCCACGCGCACCAAGCCCGCCAGCACGCCGGCCTTCCCAGCACCAGCAGCAGCAACAGCAGAAGCGTCCCCGAAAACGATGACCCGGTCCGTAGACGGGCCGCCAAGCCCGGGCGCGCGTACAGCGCCAAGCGAATAGCCCCGCCGGGACCCCGAAGCGGGGTCGGCGGGATCGGGATCCGGATCGGTGTAAGTGAGCGCGCCGTCCGCGAACGACGACGCCGGCACGTAGTACGCCGGGTAATGCTCGTGCTCCCAGACGTACAGGGCGCGCGTGGTGTCCGCGACGAAGCGGCCGCCGAGCCGGATGCGCACGCGCTTCGGCGCCGCGGGGAGGGTCTTGACGGGCCCGTTGGCGAGCAGCGAGCGCGCGAGCGCGTCTAGGTCCTCGGGCGCCGACGGCATGGTCTCTGTTCTCTCCGCCTCGGGTTTGGATGACCTGTTTCTTTCTTTTCAGGGCGTTTTGGGCTTTCTCGTGGAACACTCGATGCTTGAAGCGTAAGCCCCGTGATCATCAATTGCACTGTTGATTCCGGATGTCCGCCTCGACGCGGGGTAGTTCCAGCTATGAGGTCAGGATCCTTTGCGGGGTTCACGACGGGGGATGCCGGTACACCATTCGGGCATATTCCATAGTAGGATTAGGTAATAACTATATTGTCATCGTGGTCACATGTCCGAATTGAAAGACTCACAAAGGTGGTTATTTCGCAGTCAAATACAATACGCTCAGAGCTTATAGGCCAGCATATAGCTCCTAAGTTCGCAGCGAGTCAATGCGCAAGCATGTGATGCTGGTCTACCTCTAGGAAAGTATACAGAAAAGGGGTATCTCAAACGAGTCAGTCCATCTCAGTCATCATGACCCGATCCATCTATCAGACGCCGATTTCCCCTGTACGCCTACTCCGTGATGGTAATGCAAAGCCGATCCATCCCTGTCCGCTTCCTCAAATATTTCCTAATCAGTCCGCCCGAAGTTTCCTAGCCGCCAATGAGATGTAAGTCCATGCCATGTCATACCCGGTCGTATCGTCAAAGGACGTGTTTTGTACACGATCCGTTAAACGAAAAAAAAAGGAAAGAACCATTTTAAACAAACCACCCACGGGACCTGATGCTGTGCGTTGGTCTGTGAGCCCCTGCAAGTAGAAACTATACTGGTCTGTATAGTGGTTGATTGCATATGAAATCGTGAAAATTCGGAATGAGATACACTGTAATATCTCGTTGCGAGTGTTGGGGTTCTAATTTCCCACTTGACGAAGGGATACACCACCCGGCATCGAATCGTCGCTACTGTCGTTGTCGACGGGCTGGGAAGGTTGCTGGACTTGGCGTGCCTTGCGCACCTGTCCAAACGTGGTT
Organism: Xylaria intraflava; assembly: GCA_022385655.1. Lineage (NCBI taxonomy): Eukaryota > Fungi > Ascomycota > Sordariomycetes > Xylariales > Xylariaceae > Xylaria > Xylaria intraflava. The sequence goes on along the minus strand of MU279809.1, from coordinate 40,283 downwards.
TTACGCAGCGATGCATTATGCTTTCTTATAAATAGTCAACCATTATGTTCGACAAAAGGGTCATGATCATTTTCTAACCTCTTAGATGCGCGCTCACCGTCTGCGTCGTCCAGAAAACCATGCTTCTCTAACCATCGCCGACGCAAGACCCGGTAGATGAAGTCGTACTGACTTTCGGCTTGAACCATTGTACGTCGCTGCTCACGCAGATGATTGACTGTCCAGAAAACGAGATCATCGGTGTTATCGTTCACCTCCTGGTCCGGATAATCCATGGCACCATCGTCAACCTCACGCAGCAGTGTCTCTAGGGCTATGAAGGTGCCGGTTCGTCCAACACCAGCGGAACAATGAACAATACGGGGATTGTCCGTGGTCGAGTTAAGTTCCCTGGAGAGCTTCATCAATTCAAAGAAGCTGTCGTGGTCATCAATCTTGGGCACGCCAAAATCGGGCCATCTGCGGTAAAGCAAGTGCCAAACGACAGTATCTCCATGTCCTTTGACGTGAAGATTTAATTTGCGCATCTGGATCGCGCCGTCCTGCCTCTCCTCCAGACTGATGCATTCGATGCGGGCAAGGAATCCATCCTCAAACTCATCCGACTGGCCAAGGTCCATCGTATCGTCGTGAGGGTCAAAAGGGAAATACGGGTAGCATTTCTCCATGTGACCATCGTGTGTATCGGTAAGCATGACTATCACAACAGGGCTCTGTAGCTGGGCAATCATGCGCCAGGTGTGCTCGACTGTGTTGAACTTAGGCCCTTGCATGGCAATGTATTTGAAAACGGGTTGCGTGGTCGGCCGTAGTGGCGACGCAGAAATGATGGGAGAAGCATTGATATAGTCAAACTTGCCTTCGGGCACAGCGAGATGGACACGATTGTTGGCCCAGGGTTGAATATTCGTGTAGCGATCGAGGTCCTTAGTCTCGGACGATACAATGCGGGCAAATCGGAAACCGGGGGAAGGGTTCTGGGCACCTTGTTGGATTCGCATACGCTCAAGCCAGATCAGCTCCTGGAACTTATGCTTCACATCTAAACAGAGGGTACGTGTTAGTTGAGTGTAGATATACCAGGCGTGACGGGAGACAAATTAAGACAAGACGGCTCGAGTTTGATCGACGGAGTTACAGGAGTACATACTCGCTTCGGAGAGCTGCAGAAAGGATGGCATTTGGGGCTGCTTGATGTCGCTAAGAAATCTCGTGTCCTTGTTGGCGGGGGCACCGCCAGCAGCAGCACCATTAGCAGGCAAGAAGTTCATGATGTTAGGCACTGTCAACTGTGGCGACGTCGGGGAGCGTCCTCTCTTATGGGCAGCACGAAGCTGGTTCAAGCCGCGAAGAGGGGAAGGCAAAAGGGTGTGGGACCCTTGGCTGGATCCCGGTGGCGTTGTAGGAGAGGGAGACGTTGCAATTGCCAGAGAAGGGCGCACGGGCTTTCTGTCGGGAGATGGGGGATCTTGAGGCGATGTAGGGGATTCCCTCTTGGTATTGCGCCGGAAGCGCGAAGTCAGATGATCCATGGTTGGATGGTCGGAGAAGACCGCTGAGCCAACCAGGTGTTCAGGTGTCGTTGGTGACTTGTCAGGACCGGGCCAAGAGAACATATGAATGGACGAGTCCGTGATCGGCAGACTACGTAGTAAAGGTCGGCAAACGAAGTGTCGGCCGGGCTGCAGAACGCAATCGGTAGCGATCGAGGCGCGAAGAAAAAAGGAAAGAAACGAGCGAAGAGAAGAAGATTGAAAGGGTGATATTTTTTTTTATCTGTGAGCACGGATTGTGCCCCGGGGTTGGGTCTGTGTTCGGGGTTGGAGGAGCGGGAAGGAACAACGGAAGCTCGAAGTGGTCGAGGCAGCCGGCTGGCAGTTAGTTACCGGTACCTGCCCTGATGAGGCAGGAAGTGTGGGGTGTCTCCAGAAAGCTCGGACCTCCAGTTTCACTGAAGCCCAGGGAAGCTGCGGTACACTGCACGGATAGCTGCCTATATCGTATAAGTAGGCCAACACGTCATACGCCGGTATAACCAATAACCGAGTACAATCTCTAAGGAGCGCAACAAAGGCAACAAGAAAGGAACGGAGGAAAGGGAAACGCGGGTCGGCTGCGTATCGCCAAGTCCGCCGGCAGTCCTTATAGGTGCGGAAAGGATGCGCAGATAAGTACCCGGGTATGAAGGGTGTGGGTGTCCGTGACTTGAATTGGACGTAAGTTGTGCGAAGAACGCAGCGTAATAACATGTTGCTAGTAGGCAATGACTTTAATTATTGTGCCTAGCGTGACAAAGAGGTGTGATGGCGGCGTTGCGGGGAAACGCGCCAACACCAGCTCGTGTAGTGACTTGAAATGGCCAGTAACGACATGGAATGCTGACATATCCGACATATGATAGGGCATTGACAGCGGCCTAGAGGGAAAAAAAGACTCGTTTAATCTACGAATAGGGTAGAGAGTGGGTAAGGCAGGAACAATTAATCTCATGAATGAATAACGGCAGCTAGTTACTCAGTAAGCAAGGTAAGTATGTTAGGTAAGGGGGAATGAAAGCGAGAGAGACGGATCGATAATAGCTACGATGAAAGGCGCCAAGACCTCAGATTGATAGCCCCACGAGATTAGATAATCGGACGCACGACAGTGTCTAGTGCACTGCTAGACATTTTAGCGTGAGGCCACAGGGATTGGCGCGCGGCGGCAATATTCACAATACCGGTATTGCTATATGTACACCTACCGGTACCTGCCGGCAGTACGAAGTAGACACCTACCTATTAAGCAGGTATTCGACGAGCGCATCGGATATTCTGCGCAGTGCTTTAGCCGGTGTTTATGTAATTTGCAATTCGACTCGCCGACCGGTTCATCCCGTTTCTCAGCTCAGCCTACCGCATCGCTCGGCTATCATGCCTCGCGGCCTTTCAGTGACATGTGTTACTCCTAACAGGGGGCCCTGTATTTTATTTCCCGTCAATAAACACACCTACAAATCCCGCTGAGGGACACAACCTACTCTACAGGGATTTATTTATTTATTTACCTACATACCTAGATAGGTCGTATGATAAGTATTATTATTTTTTGTTTAATTGATTGGTGGAGACGCTGGAATGAAGGCTGCTTGGACTGAGACATAAGAGGGCCGGATAATATCTTCATCCCGGGTAACGGCTTTGACCCGCGGGGCACGGCCTTGTGTTCTTCAATGAGAGGCTTTTACAGCAGACCCAATCGCCAAGCAGGCATCGACGCCTAAACAATGCCTGTCTCAGGTCCACAGCGCGGTTGCGACGGATGCTGCCCAATATACCCAACACGGGGACTCGTCCACACGCGGCGGGCGTCGTCAAGGAAATTACCGGCCGACATGGGCCGGAGGGCGCCCGATTAGCAATAACAAGCCGATCAAGACACGGTCTGTGTCCCCAGTTCATCTTTGAGCCGATGAGAAGCACAGAAGAGGTGTGTAGGTATGTTTCCCTCAAGATCATACTTCACCGCGTAACAGTCGTCGAAAAGAAACTACTAGTAACAGCACGGAGATATTGAGGTTGGTGACAGTTACCTACCGACTGGGTCTCAATTTCTTTTCTGACTTCCTGCATACGCTAGGTGCCTATCTGGATACCGAACTGAAATGCCAATTCCGTATAAGAATGCGCTATCTACCTAGCCTGCTCAGTAGGGATTTCAGATTCTCACTCAAGAGCGCCCGACTATCTGGATAGTAGATGGGTAGGCTTGATTGTTAATAATAAGCATCGGCTAACTAGAGCACAACTAGAAGGAGACAGGGAGGATTCCCCGAGCCGGCGACATGGTCGCATCATTAGCAGTAGAGAGGATAAATTCTACGTAGTGTGTAGTCCGTAATACCCATGTGATAATACCCAATATGTAATTTTCCAGCGACAAGCGGCTCACAGAATTCGCGCAACCCTACGGAATAGGTATGTAGTGTAAGATCACACCCATGTCGAACCCCCTTTCCTACGGCACTGGTACGCGCTACGAGTATAACGGCCGACCACCATACCTATTTTCACGACAGCACAACCTCAAACTCAAACGGAGCAGTCAACAATGCATACTCGTCCAGCGTCCTAGGTCCACAGGCGCCGCTGCCAAGTCCATGGTGCGCCGCGTCTAATCGCAAGACCACATTCTCCGTCTTGCTTCTGCGCAGCTCGTGCGGGTGCTTCGCGGCCTCAACGTCCGGAACGCGGTAATGCGAGGCGTTAAAGTCGAACAGCTTCCTCTCCCCGCCCGACGACGCGGCGCCCACAAACCGCGCCGTGATCTCCTCCCCGGATTTCGCGTTCGCGAATCGCACCCAGCGCGTGTCGGTGCGGTTGGCCCCTTCTTGCGGATACTCGTAGTCCGTCCACAGCTCGTCGACGGTGGCTACTGAGTACTCGCCTAACCGCTGCGAGAGCTTCTTGTCCACGTAGCTCTCGCCGGGTCCACGACCGTACCAGGTTATTGCCTTCTGCCTGTCACCTTCGGTGGAGCCGGCCCACGTGCTGGGGAGCTCGAAGGATAACCCAATCCGTGGGAGCGTACGTGGCAGGTTCTGCCCGTTCGGAACGCCCTTGACGCAAATGGACACGGACCCGTTAGTCTGGAATGTGTACGTGATGTCGAGATCGATAGACCACGAGAGCACGGGCGGTGCGAACCGCTGCTTAACCTCTACGACGAACGCGCCGTCGCCATTCCTGGCGGCCGTGTCCCAGCTGCTGCTCCGTGCCTGCGACTTTGCGAGATGCAGGAGGCGCTTCTTCCAATCCTCGCCGTCTTGGGCGAAGTCATTATCTGTCTGTGCGCGGTAGAAAGTCACGCTCGGGCTCGTGGCGAGGAATTCAGTCCCGTTCTTTCTGAACGAGAGGATCTCGCCATTTCCGGGGCTGAATGACCAGGCCGTGGTCTCGGACTCAATGGTGATCAGTGTCGGCGTCTCATTAATGGTGAGTTGGCCCTTGCCCTGTGCTGGGACACTTGTAGGGGTGGAGAATGAGTACTCCCCGAAGGCGATCTCATGTCCAGCCGGTAATGCCGCGGTTGCATCACGTTGACGGAACACCACCCGGATCACGCCCTCGCCTGATAAATGATCATCCGAAGGGGTCTGCTCTGGGATCAAGAGCTCTGCTGTCTGCCCCGGCTTGATGCCTTTTGGGATTTCAATGGTGCCTTTCCGTGGCGTCGGTCTCCCTTCATCCAGGATCAAATAAGTGACCTCGAGATGATCCAAGGTGATGAAATCGTATCGGTTGACAATCGTGATCTTTTCTAGTGTGTGGGACACGACCTTGACGGGTTCTATCCCCTTCTTGTATTCAATAAGACCAGGGGTGGGCGTGTGATCAGAGAACAGAACGCCATCCATGACAAAATTACCGTCATTGGGCACGTCGCCGAAATCCCCACCATAGGCATAGAACTCGTCGCCAGTCTCTCCGTCCTTTTTCAGTAGCCCGTGGTTTGCCCATTCCCACACGAAGCCACCCTGAAGTGCGTCGTACTTATAAAATACATCGACGTACTCTTTGATGTTTCCCGGGCCGTTGCCCATGGCATGGACATACTCACACAAGATAAGGGGCTTCGTTATGCTCTTGTCGTTGGCAAAGTCAATGATCTCCCCAATGGGAGGATACATCTTCGAATACAGGTCTGCCGTCTGGGCGTAGATGTCCGCCTCATAGTGAATGGGCCGGCTGTCATCGTAGGACTTGATCCAGTTGTACATGGCCACATGGTTACGACCATAGAACGCCTCATTTCCCAAGGACCACATTACCACGCAAGGGTGTAGCTGGTCACGCCGTACGAGCTGCACGGCACGATCTACATATGCCTTTTGCCAGTCGGGGTTATCCGAAGTCCATTTGGCAGCCTCAGCTCGGGTTAAAAGCTGTCGTTTTCTGAAAGGAAGTGCGCGATCTTTGGGCGACAGAGCAGCGTCACCTGCAGTGAGTTAGGAATTTGGAATTCAACATCGCCAAGGTGGGGAAGATGCTTACAAATTGACTCGAAGCCATGGCATTCGAGGTCGGCCTCGTCCATTACCCAAAACTAGATCTTGTCAGTCATCACATTTAACGACACGACGGAACCAGCTTACACCTAGCTCATCTGCCAGATCATATAGACGGGCATCGCTGGGCTGATGTGAACTCCGGATAGCGTTGATATTATGCGTCTTCATCAACAAGAGATCACGCTTCATGAACTCGTATGGCACGGCTCGACCGAACTGGGGGTGATGCTCATGCCGATTGGTACCTTTCAGCACGATTCGCTGCCCATTTACTTTAAGCAGCCCATCCTTTATCTCCACTTGTCGAAAGCCGACACGTTGTGAAACGAAACTGGTATCATTTAGTGACACCACCAATTGATATAAGGTTGGGGTCTCCGCCGTCCATTTTGATGGGTTCTTGACATCAGCGGAGAGGTCAACCGAACCATCTTTTGCCGCCCCGGAGACACTGGCGATGACAAACTTCTTATCTGGGCTGTAGAGTGCTGCCTGTATTAGGCCATCACCAGTGACGTCTACTCTGATCTTAAGTTCCGCATCAACGTACTCCTTGTCAAGCTTAGTCTGGATAAATAGGTCCTCGATCCGGGATTCGGATGGGAACCCGATGAGATGAACGTCACGATAGATGCCGCTCATCCGCCATTGATCCTGAATCAGGTCAATACCAGCATCATGACAGATGGCCGCGTTTTGCCAATTGGTGAAATGGTCTGGCTAAAACATACTTGGTCCTCGATGTAAGTGCCGTCGCAGTACTGATAAACCTTCACAGCTAGCGTATTTTCATCCGCTTGGTTGACCACGTGAGTTATGTCGAACTCAGCTGGGTTTCTGGAACCTTGGTGATATCCAACCTCCTTACCATTTACCCACACATGATACGCCGAGTCAACGCCCTCAAAGCGCAATCGAAGCTGCGATTCTTGAAGACCCTTGGGTACAATGAATTTACGAACGTAATGTCCCGTCTCGTTGTCGGTAAAGGGGGCGTTCGGCGGGTCCACGGGAATTGGGAAATTGACATTGGTATATTGCGGCCCCTTTCCATGGCCGTTTAGCTGCCACATGCTCGGAACCGGGGTATCATCCCACCCGGCCGTGTCAAAGGTAGGCTGTTCAAAGCCCGCCGGACCCTCAAAGGGGTTCTTAGCTAGGCTGAACTTCCAGGTCCCGGACAACGAGTGTTTGGTAGATTTCGCATCGTCGTAGGTCAAAGCATCTTCCACCGAGTTATAGATGTGGAAGTTAGCGCGCGGGGGAAGGGTGCCCTTGTGGAGAAGCTCGAGATTGCTCCAGTCCGGCCGGGATGCTGGGTGCACTTTTGCCGTAGACATGATGAAAATCGGAATCAATGCCTGAAGTTGCTATGCGGTGTTGGATGACGTGAAGAAGTTGAAAGAAGTACGGAGTCTGTGGTACCCCCATCGACCTTCCACTTATACCCATATGCCCGCGCAACCCCTCAGTTAAGGTAGCGATGAATACCTGAACTTTACTGGACTGTTGATTCTGGCAAATCCGGTCTCTTTGTATGCACACACAATGCACGTAGAGTAGCATACTTTCAACTTATTCGGTAACCAGAGCGACAGCCAAGCTTATTGGTGCGTGTCCATATTTACAATGGGTTTACGCGATCACGATGACGATGCCGAGGACAAGTTAGACTATCTAGTGGCCGACATTTCAACCCGGCCACAAACCTTCGTTATTTTCTTCCATTCAGAACAATCGACATTATATGAATACTTACCTAATCCATGAATTTATTGCGGTACATACAATCATCTCACATGCCAGTTCCAACTTGCTAGTGACCCGGTATGCCGGGAGATTCCACTGCCGGTGATGCGACAAGGGTCTTGGCACTGTCGTCCTTCGCCGAGTAGTATACCTGTTCCGTCCCCTTATGTAGGTTAGATACCTAGCCCGTAGTGAGACGGTAAATGGCCAAAAAATACAATTTCGACGGCATTTTATCAAAGTGTTCACATTCTCCGTGATTCTGCCCGCAGCTACGAAATACACGTTTGCTCGTAATCTCGTCTACGTCAGTATCACTGTATTTATTATATTGTTGTGAAACACAACCGGCGATATGTCCCGTAGGGCGTCCGATGGGATGTCACATTCAGGCGACCTTGTCACTGAAAAAAAAAACCCCTAATTCATACAAGCTTGTGACGAGGGTGTCAAAATGGAGCCTGATGGACATGAGAATTCACCAGCGACATAACGGGCATCACATGAGGTATACCCAGGGGCCAAGGAGACAGAAGAAATTGCACTAGGTAATTTAGATATTTCTACTCCGCGCCGATAGGATATCCATCTTCGGTCCCTGCCTTCCGGGTCCCCGCTGACTAGACGTTCCAAGTACCTACTAGAGAAGGATCCTCGCAACTCCGCCGGTGAGATGGGAACTCCGCCAGACCTCCCCAAACTCCGCCGATCCCCGACATCCCACCATACCAAGCGGTATACGAAGTGCTGTATTACCAAGAGGTAGTACACTTGTTCCAAACTCCGGATCCTGTACGGAAGCTGGATTTAGAAATTTCGATCAGCGACAGCTGCTGTAAACCGCTATCTACTATTGATCAACACTTTTAAATCGGTCTTCTGTATCCCGATATGTATTAGGTCTTCTGGTTTCTGACTTGGTGTCCATGGGTTGCCACACAGGTACGGAGTTGTCCTAATGATTCGCGTCCCGAAGCTCTGTAGGCCGTACTTATCTCCTGCCTAACTCCGTATTGCAATCTAACTGTCCGCCATTGTCCACAATCCATTACGGGTATCATGCACTGTGGTGGGGTGAAATGTTGGTGGTTTGTATAAGCCCAAGACGCTGATATGGTAGGTTCACAATGGGGCCCGGACCGTCTGGTTGGGGTTCGTTGGTGAGGTACATCGGTGTTGTGAGTTGCAACCCTGGTTTGTAGCAGAGTCTAGATTGCACATGTCAGACTGCGTGTCCGGAATGGTGTATATAAAGATTTAACCGGCCTTCACGTAGAAAAGAAATGAGACCAAGTATCATTTACACAATACATCCTCTATTTAAGAGCCTCTGTTCCGCACCCTCTAATACCTCACATCGGCCCCGTACCTATTCAACATCTGCGCAACTATGAAGGTCCTCATCACCGGTGGGAGCGGACGAATCGGGGGTGGATGCCTGAAGCAATGCCTTTCACACCCAAAAATATCAACCGTCGTAGCGTTCGGACGAAGTAGCCTGGCGGGCGAGGTAGCAAACCATCCGAAGCTCAAGCAGGTCATAGTCAAGGACTTCGCAAAGTGGCCGGAAGATGTTCTAGATGCGCATGCAGACGCCGCGGGGATGATCTGGTAAGTACGCACCAAACCCCTCGCGTTAAGACTTGGTCTGCTAACCTGGTGTACACCCAGGGCGATGGGCTCGCGTAATGGCCGCAGCCGGACCGCTGATTTCGAGTACGCACTCACGTTCTTGGACAGCATGGGTCGGGTACTGGAATCGAAACCTAAAAGACCCCTGTTCAAATATATTCAGCTCAGCGGCAGGTTCGTGCGAAGCGACCAAGATATGAAGCTGTGGTGGGGAGACTACCCGCGCAAACTGAAGGTATGACCCCATGTGGCACGTATTATAGACACAGGTCCCTAAACCTGACACCATCTTAGGGCCTTTGTGATACGAAAGTCCTCGAGTTTGGAAATAGTCATAAGGACTCGTGGAAGACTTCCGTCGTTAAGCCGGGCCCCGTGGGGTCGGAGGTTGTGATGGGCCACCGGCTGTTTATTGCGATGTTGGGGACGAATGTCGGCATCCTCGATAACGAGTTGGGTGCATTTATGACATACCTTCTTGTGGATGGAGAAGGGGAGAGCGAAGTGACCGAAAATCTGCGCATGGTTACGAAAGGCAGAGAGATATTGCAGGCGCAGAGGCACGCTCACTAGATAGGGATATCAAGCTATCCTTGTGTGAGATGGGGATGGGTACTGACTTTTGGCGCTTGTTATTGTCACGGCGATGATAGGTCACCAGCGACGGGGAAATATTTATGGATGCTTTCTTTCCGCCCCCTGTTTCATCGGCGCGAACGCCGTTGTTTGTTTAGTAACTAGCCCAAGCTAGCATGTGACTTGTTGGATGAGATGCTGTCCCATCGTTTTGCAAGACGTGCTGGGCCGCCAAGGCCTAACTACCAAACGGAGGGTAATAGATTGCTCCCGCAAACGAAGGCTCCTCCCGATCCTGAAACTTGATTGATATCACCTTAAGTGTAGTAATCGAGCCGGTGATGGTGTTGACAGAAGATAATACTATTGGGAGATGGTGTATGGGGCCTGACTAGGACCCGCGGTCCCGGCCGTCCCGACGGGAACCTTCGAAGCGTTGGACTCAACTATTATTCAACTCCCTGTCTGTTTGTCGCAATTACGCAATGTGAGCGGTAAAAGAGGTGGTTGATTGAGTGCCTAGCCATATTAGAACCCACCAGCAGTATGGGGCTGGGGATGAGCGAGCCATCGGTTTCTTTGTCTTAGCTCCTAAGGAGTACGCTCGTACGGATATATATTGCTCTGGGGAACCGTCATAACGCTTCCTACTGTTCCTCCGTGCTCTAGCCACTCAGACCGCACTTCTATACGTAATACGCTCGGGAGGTATTGCGCTGAGCATACCACTGTTATCCGACTATTCTTGTTTTCTCTCTTCTATCACGCCTGGCACCTTGTACGCCACCACGAGGTTGCATTTTCTGGCAACCGTTCATCAACAATTGCTACTGGTGGCGAGTCCATCGATAAAGACGAGATGAGCAAGGATACCATCAAGGCGCAGCAACTTGGCCTTCTCAGGCAACCGACGACGGCAGACTCGTTGAGCGAGCTTGATGCGGCGCCGTTATTCAGCCATGAGGTCCTAGAACACGCTCACTCGCAGACGACGCCAAAGTCAAAGTCGCCATTTTCTCAATATGGGCTTCTGGCCGGAAATGCGCAAAGTCTCCTAAAATCTTCCTCGTCTGAGGACCCGCGCCTGTATTATAATGTTGCCTCGCCCTCGAGCGTTTTTATTTGTGGCAGTCAGGGGTCTGGGAAGAGCCACACCTTATCGTGTATTCTCGAAAACTGTCTGATACAATCGGATAAGTTGGGCTGTCTTCCCCGCCCGCTGACGGCGATAGTTTTTCATTATGACAACTATGCGTCCGACTCGCACGTCGCTCCCTGCGAGGCTGCTTACTTAGGCAGCAATCCTGCCATCAAGGTTAGAGTATTGTGTGCGCCTACCAATCTTAGGGTTGTAAAAGTATGTACGGACACACATACCGTCTTGTTTCGGTCTCTGATCGAGTATAGGAATCGTACAGCAAGCTCGATAACGTGACGGTCGAGGCACTCGTGTTGGATCAAGCCGATCTTAATACAAAAAGAATGCTGGAATTAATGGCGTTCGACAATGGCGCTCAACCGCTTTACGTCCATGTAATACAAAGGGTATTAAGAGAAATGCGCCTAAAGCAACAGATTACACCAACCGGTTTCAGTTACCGGGAATTCAAGGAGAAGCTTTGCAGGGAACAACTGATGGGAGAACAGAGGAAGGCGCTTAACCAACGATTAGATGCGTTAGAAAGCTTTATGGTTCCTCACCAAGTGAACAACTCGGCGCCGCAAAATAAGAAAGCGACTGGAACTAACTGGGAACCCAAGGTGAGTTGTCCTGTTGGTCTGACACTGGCTCTGTAGGCACTTCGACTTCTTTCTTATGCTCACAAATGGTCGTTAGGCGGGTGAACTGATCATTGTTGATCTTACTTGCCCCTGCGTTACAGCACCTACAGCCTGCTCACTGTTTAATATCTGCCTGTCAATATTCCTGGAGCAGGATTCTTCCATCGGGCGAGTCATCGCACTTGACGAGGCCCACAGATACATGGGTGAGACCGCAGAGTGTAAGGTGTTGACCGACAGCCTGCTCGCATCAATTCGGTTCCAGCGTCATCTAGGTGCCCGGATCATTATTTCCACGCAAGAACCGACAATATCTCCAAAGTTGTTAGATTTGTGCAGCATCACGATTGTTCATCGCTTTAGCTCCCCGGATTGGCTAAATGTGTTGACCAAACATTTGGCTGGAATTTCCAAAGTTGCAAAGGTCACTCGCGGGGTGGACGACGCCGAAATTGGCGAAGAGGAGGATCCGAACCATTGCGGCATTCGCGGCATTGCCGTGTCTCCGGATGATCCCATTATCGATCTTTTCGCGCAAATTGTCGAATTACACACTGGAGAGGCTCTGGTATTCGCCCCCAATGCCATGCTGTCCCTGAATGGACAGAACCGGTCGACCCGGGACACTGGCGTAACCCCACGGAAGCTGGCTCACCATGTGCTTCGGGTTGTTGTGAGAGCTCGAATCACAGCAGATGGTGGCAGGAGTATCATGGCTTCTTGATTTCGAACAGAAGCATGGGATCAATGCTACTGGGTGACCCCAATGCTGGCATTGTGATGTATTGTAGTTATGATGCCTGGTGAGCATTCGCGAGGGCTTTGAAGGAGGTCATTATGACCCTTCTGTTCTGTATTCTGAAATGCAAACTAGGGCACACCGCTTAACTTCGGCGAGGAAGGCGGAGGTGGATCCTATAATCAGGGCGCATCGCAGGTATACAAGCTTCTTCGTAGACTCATGCCGGTGGCACATAGAACACGGACGTGCGGCGAGACGGACTCTGCATGGTTGGCGCCGTAGCGGTTATCACTCGACGATGAGCGGTTTGTTACGACTGAGGATCTTAATATAGCGCCATGCAGGTCAGGCTGATGTTGATTAGAGATGCTGCTTACCAGCATATGGACCGTCATCCGCTTCTCAGAGCCATTTCGACAGGAAACCACACCTAGGCCTATTGCTCCCAATCGGGAGAAGGATGTCATCGGCCAAATAACTGCGACGACTCAGCTTATCGCTTCATACTAGATAGCGCAGGTCAAAACGCCGAGCCTACGGCAATTGACGCCGGTATAGCTGTGTCCTTGGGACTCATGTTGTTCCGTGAGCTATATGGAAGTTATGGACTAGATGAGATGGGTATGGATGGCTCCATATCGGTCGGGTACGGCCCGTGTGGGTCATATATACCTAGTATGTACCGTTGTCAGTGGGCGACGTGGATGAGAATCTCTATTAATAGTTACCTGAATTTGACACCAGTGACTACCTACCTACCTATCTACCAGGTAGGTCCGCTGAGTACGTCTGTATGCGATCTGTAGATGTACGGGGAAGAGGAAAAAGGACGAGCACAGCCACACTACCTCCATGTTACTTGTACTGGGCAGTCTGTAGGTGTTGTTGCAACTTGGTTACATCGCGACCATATTTAGGCACAGGTGAATTACATAAGCGCCAGACCAGTGTAAGTTGGCCGCAGATCTAACAATAGCTTATGAGGCTCTTGAGATTCTGAGATTCACCCGAGATATCAACAGGTACGGTTCCAACTATACAGTACTACCATGTAGCCGGGCAATGATGGGCCAGCGAATTCGGGGACAAGATGCTAGGCGCGGACTGTATTCCGTAGAGGTAGGCATTTTATAGTTGGGCTGCCGTATTGCACCTTAATAGGTACATAGAGTACATTACCTGCGCACAGTATATTCTATGCAAAAGTACCGGTATATTGGCGGGTCATAGTGTTTTACGCACTGTGTGCACACGGTACGGTACGTACCTCTGCTCAGGACTCGGACGTCGCGCTCTATTAATATGGGGCAAATGCCTGCGCGCGGCGAATGACAAGGCGCTCGAAATTTTCAGGTGGGCCCATCTAGCCATGACCAAAAAATTCACCATGACCGATTCTTTTCTTCCTCCTTCCTTTCTCCAGCCCACTTGCACGCTCCGTCCCGTCACGTCACGTCCCGTCAAGTCTACCCATTGCCATCCCCTGTCAATCGCTCCTCTTGGTCTGGGTGACCTGTCGAAATTCCCGTTTCCTTCTGTTCTTTCTTGCCGTGGTAACTTGCAGTTCGATTGTTCCTCTCCGCTGCTTCACTGCCGCCGTGGTGTGTTTGTTAACCTGGAATACGACAACAAACTTTGGCGCTACCTACACGCCAGCCACGTCATCGCGAGTACTCTTTACAGCCTGTAAGAAGTCACCTCTTTCATTCGACTTGTCCATTTACTCTATTTACTATGCCACACTCCCATGCTACACTCAATAGGCTGGACTGGCCATCTGTCCTTTCTGTATGGGCAGAAGCGCGCTTCATTCTCTTCTCTCTTTTCTCTCTTTTCTCACCTGCTTTTGTTTTCTCGGCTGGGCTCTGGACAAAGCTGACCAGGCCGGTTTATACGTGGTTCAGCTGCGCACAGGGACTAGCTCAGAAGAAGAATCGTTTTGTCAACAACCCGATCCCGACCTCCGACCGCATCCGCTACGTATAAATACGATCATTTGTTGCGCGATCACGAGAGTTTGTGCAGCCTGCACGACGACAAGAAACGAAAGAAGCCAATCCTGCATAAGTGCCTTATATCTGTGGCTTTGACTAGTCATGGCGGCCCCGTTGCAGTTTGCTTACCGAACCCAGAAGGAAATCGGCATCACCGATGCTGATCCGGTTTATGCCCCAGTGCCTGGGTTTGTTAAGCCTGAAGGGAATTTACGGTGCTGTGTCTATTCGCCATGTGGCCGGTTTATGGCGTGGGCATCTACCGAACGCGTCTGCATCGTCGATTGTGTTGCTGGCCATGTTTTGGCCACCCTCATCGTCTCTAACGTATTCGATGTCGCATTCTCTCCCCGAGGCACGTATCTGAGCACTTGGGAACGCCCTGCGAAAGATGACAATGGGGATGCGACCAAGAACCTGAAGATATGGCGCACCACTGAGGAGATCGCGGAGGGTAGCGAGAAGCAACCAATCGGACGGTTCGTCCAAAAGTCCCAAACTGGTTGGAACCTCCAGTACACCTCGGACGAGAAATATTGCGCGCGTCTCGTGACCAACGAGGTCCAATTTTACAGCAGCAGCGATCTAACCACGGTTTGGAATAAGCTGCGAGTTGAGGGCGTGACGGATTTTGCCATTGCTCCCGGCCAGGGCTACAATGTTGCCGTATTTATTCCCGAACGAAAGGTGTGTACATCTATCTTACTGCTGCTGCTATGAATACTCGGGTTCTTTGAACAAGACTCTTGGAACACCTTTCAAAACAAGAGCAAGACTAATATCGACATTCTAGGGTCAACCGGCCACGGTCAGAGTCTTTAATGTTCCTCAATTCGCTGCTCCAATATCGCAAAAAACCTTTTTCAAAGGCGACAAGGTGCAGCTGAAGTGGAATAGCCTGGGCACGAGCCTGATTGTGCTGGCACAAACAGATGTCGACAAGTCGAATAAAAGCTATTACGGCGAGACGACCCTATATCTCTTAAGTGCTAATGGCTCGCTTGATGCGCGTATCACCCTCGACAAGGAGGGGCCCATCCACGATGTGGCCTGGTCGCCGAATGGAAGGGAATTTGGTGTCATTTATGGTTACATGCCGTCAAAGACTACAATCTTCAACCACCGTGCTGTCGCGTCTCATTCGTTTCCCCTTGCGCCTCGCAACGCCATCCATTTCTCTCCAACTGGTCGGTTCGCACTGGTGGCTGGTTTTGGCAACCTGGCTGGCCAGATTGATGTCTTTGACCTGGAAAAGGATTACAAGAAGATCTGTACCATTGAAAGTGGCAATCCCAGTGTTTGCCAGTGGAGTCCCGACAGTCGGTTCATTATGACCGCTACGACATCTCCCCGTTTACGTGTTGACAATGGAGTAAAGCTTTGGCACGTTGGAGGCGGGATCATGTATCACGAAGACATGGTTGAGCTGTACAACGTATCTTTGAGACCATGCCTGCCGGAAAACTTGTCCCGTGGAGACCCATTGAGCCCGGTTCCTACTCCACACGCCTCTGCCCTAGCCTATCTAGGTACAGTCAAGACACCTTCCAAGCCCGTCGGTGCGTATCGACCTCCCGGTGCGCGAGGCATGTCTACGCCACTCCATTTCCGACGTGAGGACGAAGGCGGTGCTGCCCACGTAATGAGCAACGGCAGTTCAACTGTTGGTGTGAATGGCTTTGGAAGGCCGCGCCGCCAGGTTCCTGGTGCAGACCTGCTTGAAGCCGGCGCACGGTCTATCCCCGGCTCTGCTCCGGCGCAAGCACCCGGGGCAGCTGGTGAGGACGGCCTGTCCAAGACTGCGTTAAAGAATAAGAAGAAGCGAAATAACAAGAAGGCTAAGGATGCTGATGGCCAGAGCGGTGCCGGTGGATTAGCTCCTCCCACTGAGGACCATGGGCGCAGTCCCGGAAATGAGGGGCGAAGCCCTGAGCGTCGTGGTAACCAGCATAACCAGCGACACCATCGAAGCCGTTCGCGGCAAAACGCCCAAGGGGGTAACAACCCCGGGCGTAATCGCAACAACGGCCATCAAAATGGACAGTCTTCTGCAGCTCCCCAGATCGATACGTCGCAGCCGCCTGCTGCTGACTCGCTGTTGTCTCCTGGAAGTCAGAATCCAGCCTCGAAGAAGCTCCGTGGCCTTCAAAAGAAGATTCGCGCAATCGAAGATCTTGAGATGCGTCTCGCCGGCGGTGAAAAGCTCGAAGATACGCAGATGAAGAAGATTGCTACCAAGGTCATGGTTCTCAAGGAGCTTGAAAGCATAGAGAAGGAGCCTCATGCCGCCTAAGCTGTGGAGGACATTGGGGACTGTTGATTTTAAACTGATGTGCATTCTGTTGGGTCTTGTTGGACACTACCTCCAATCTAGATGCATGGGAAATAGATCAAAGAATTCGGCGAGAATCTCTGTGATGTAGCCCGTGTGAATGTATTGGTTTCTAGTCTTGAGTTGACCACGAACCCGTTTTGATCGATACTCATGGTTCCAGTACAGTTCTCAGGCCATTCTCAATGAGGTAACGGCATAAGGACCATACTCACTTTGCCCATTGCTCCTCTCGGGGTTTCTGGGCATGATATGTAGTATTTGCCTGCTGTAGGTAGCGACTACAATTTGAACCGTTTACACTCACAATATGCTCTGTTCCGCAATCCTCGTATCTATCTTAATCGATGAGTTACCACAACACCCTGCTTCTTAGTATTTATACGATCGGAGCGCCGAGCAAAAGATTGCACTTAAGCACCGATGTGTCTTCAAGTCTAGCTGACAACCAAACGCAATTCACCTACCTACCGTACACCGTCCCTACTATCCCTGTGCACTCAAATCACGATTAACCCGAAATTCAAGACCCAACCCCTCTCAGAATTCCGTCGCCCAGGCCGGATATACCTCGTCTTTCCTCGGCCTCGAAGCGATATCCCGATCACGGATATGCTCCTCGAGCGGCAGATCCATGTGCTGGCTGCGCTCGCCCATGTCGACGCCGCGCCGCTGTATATACCGTGCAAAGCCAAGCGTCTGCCTCTTCCACTCCTCCCTGCTGAGCTTCCCGGCAATATAGTCGGCGAAGACCATAGCGTCGAACGCGGCCTGCGACGTCGACGCCACGGTATGCGGCCGGAACCCCGCCAGCGCGTCCCCGACCAGCACGACCTTGCCACCCCAGTACTCGTGCTCGGGGCTCAGCACGTCCGTGACGGCCTGCACGAACGGCTTCTCGGCGCCGCAGACGACCTCGGCGAACTGCGGCGGCAGGCGCTCGCGCGCAAGGTGGCGCTGCTTCTCCCAGGCCTGCGGATCCGTCATCCCCGGCGGCATGGTGATTGTCCTGCGGCGCCCGTTGCGGTCCGTCATGATCTCCTCCAGCTCGGCCGAGCCCTCGGGGAAGTTGGTGTAGTACACGAAGTTGAGAAGGCGCTTCCCGGGCTCGACGGTGCCGTTCTTGCCCGGGATGAGATACGTTAGGATCTGGACGCCCGGACAGTGGAAGAACGTGAACCGCTCGCTGAGCATTGTCCTCGTCTCCTCGCTCGCCTCGTCCTCCGGCAGCGTGCCCCGCAATGCGCAGTACCCCGCGTACGTCCGCTCGACGTCGGGCTGCACGAGCTTCCGGACCGTGGAGCTCGGCCCGTCGGCGCCCACGACGATGTCGGCGACGATGGAGCCCTCGTCGCCCTGGCTGCTTTTCCAAAAGACGCGCACGCCGGCCTCTTCCGCGGTCATGCCCACGACGGTCCGGTCGTGGATATGCACGGCGTGTCCGTGCTCCGGGAGCGGGTCCGGGACGTCGCAATAGGGGCTCTCCACGCCGTCGTAGTTGGCGCGCAGCATATAATACGCCAAATCCCAGGACGTCATGTTCTGCACCGTGTTCTTCTTGTGGACGATGTTGCCCTCGCGGTCGAGGTACTGCCGCGCGAACGACGAGACGGCAAACGGCGTCTGGCAGCGGTTATAGCGCTCGAATAAGTCCAGCGTGTCGCCCCCGGCCACGATGCCGGCGCCCTGGTCCTGGAGAAGCGGCTTCGGGTTGCGCTCGAGGATCGTGGTGTCGTGGCCGAGCGCCTTGATTGCTAGTCCCGTCGCCAACCCGCCCAGCGATCCCCCGACCTAGACAATCCGCACAGTTACAACTTTTGTCCCCCGAAAAATGAACGTTGCGATTATACCGCGATTGCCGCGGTTTGCGGGAAACCAGACGTACTATTACGATATGGAGCTTCTTCCCGTCGCCGCTATGCCGCCCCTCTTGCTGCTGACTTATTGGACTCGCCGCCATGATTCCTAGATAGCGCTTTCTCGCACTTTTTTCGCTTTTGGTCGTCCGATGGTAGGGAACGGGGTATAAGCGTCCACTCTCCCAGGTGCTGATTCTAATTATTTGATGGCTGCCGAGACTACGTGCCAGGCTGTGGATCCCTGACGATGGGATATATTCCGGGGAAAACTGGGGGAAGCGCGCGAAGCGGGGGGGAATATCTCCTGACGTCACGGGCTAGAATGCTCCGTAGGTGTATTTCGTGTGCCCCTTTTTGCCTTGAATAGGCGAGCTACCGGTACCATGGATGCGCGCCGTTGAATTTTATTGCGCAGGGAGACTCGGGAGGAATACACTCCGCTGCCTCTCTGGCCTATAAAGGGTTAAATCGATGGCGGACGTCGCAGGGTGCTCACTCACGATGTGACGCTGGGGCTGACTACATACGAAAGAGGGCAAGAGACGGCGCAGGTGGCAGTATTCGAGAAGGTTAGGGAGGGGTGCGTAGCAGTGAGATCCACGACCACTCTACGTTTAAGGCCGCGAGAACCCGGATTGAGTCGTGGCCTTCTTCTCCAGACTCACTAAGCCGAGTAGCATCAGATTCAACAGGCAACAGAGACAGGCTGGAATTCAGCAGAATGGCCTTCGTGACTCCAGCGCAGTCGGGTCGCAGTACATTGTATTCAATATGGAGGCTGGCCAGCCACACCAGCGCCAACGGCTGACACGCAGATTACAAGATTCCTTTTCCCATGTCTACCAGGCGAAACTCTCGCAATGCCACCAAATACTCCTGCCTCGCTTAGCCCAAACACCAACGTGAGATCTCAGCTCGCGCACCATAGACTCGGGCCCGCAAACAAGGACGGCGACCCGTTCCTCGACACCCCGCCTAAAAGTCTCATCTACTATCTTCTGCAGATTTGGCCTTCCGCTACCGCTCGCAGTCGAGCCATGGCCGTGCCGGTTTTGATTCTCCGACAAATTGGATAGCTCAACTTCGCTATCGCTACTGAACCTCTCACTGGCACCCGCGTTCTCCGGCAGGCCGCCCGTGTAAAACAGCTGGATGTTTTCGTCATCCGCGACGTTCTTCCCCCCGGTGACAGGCCATGCGGCGTCGCCGGCACCCCGGACAGCCCAGACTACCTGGATGTGGGCCGTAGAGTTCTCGCCAAGTATCCAGTGGTAAATAGGGAGTATGAACGTTGCACCCACTCCACCCGCCACCAAGAGGATCCGGTCGAACTCGGGACCGGCCAGGTTCGGGAACCTCTTGGCGCATCCGTACGGGCCGTCGAAGGCGAGCTTGACCGTTGAATCAACGCCCGCATGGCCCGCGAAATGCGCGAAGGCCCTCGTCATGGGGCCATCATGCCGTCGTGCTACCAGTGTTATCTCCCCGGCGTCGTCATCCGCCGAAGCGACGGAGAAAGGATTGAACGAGACCTCGAACACGAGATGGGCCGGTGCTATGAAGTTCTTGTTCGGGCGGGAAGCGGCGGGTATGCTGACGTAGACATGCGTGCCTGGATTCTTGGTAAAGTGGCTTATTTTACTCGTCGGGATGCTGCCGACGAGCTTGATGAGATCGGTGCCCGGGATCAGGTCCACCTTTGTGTCGGCGACAATCATGGTAAATCTGCGCTTAGCGATGTCTACGAGGAACACGACGAAGGACTCCCAAACGTAGAGAGAGGCGTGGTGGGCGTGGAAGTAGATGAGAGGGGGCAGCGCGAGCACCACCAGGAGGTGCGTGACGAAGAATATTCTGTACGAATACGCCCGGACTACTGAGAGAGCGGTCCCGTACAGAAGCTTAATGGCGATGATCTGAATGAGACCCAGCACCGGAACAACATAGGTCAACTTATCCTTCAGGACGCCACTCTGGTAGTAGAAGTTAAGGTAGAAGATAGAATGCAGAGTCAGCAAAATATAAATAATACGACCCAGGACGCGGTGCCAGCGATTGACTTCCTCATGCGAGGACCTCAATGCCCAAGCAAATGGATTGAGGCTCTTCAACGACAGTAGGTATTGCACGGGGAACTGCGACACGCCAACGATGCCGAATCGCTTCGTGAGGTGCAAATAATCTGTCACGCGAATTAGCATCCGCCTGCCATCCGGGCGATCTCTCTCTCGTATATCTCACCATTCCCCGTGTCTACAACGCACAGAACAAGCAGCCAAATCGTCCACCCGACTCCCGCGATAATCTGATCCCGCGGCCCCCAATTCCAGCCCAAAAACACGACATCGTCACCGAACCACCACACAACCCTCCTTGCTCCCGTAGTAAAGGAGCCGAAAAGACTCAAGCGTTCCCGCTTCGAGATTGGCGAGCCAGGCAGCGCCGAGTACCTCCCAAGACGACTGGAACCCTTCGCCCTGGCGACTCCCCATGCAATCAGACGATAGAGCAGGAAAAGCGCAACGGGCACCAGCGCAGAGAGCTGCGCGACCAAGCCGTAGCGATCAAGCTTATGACGGCGCGCTTCCGTCTGCGCGTCGTCCAGGCTGACGAATTGGTAGGGCCAGCCCATTTTTGTCCTCGGATTCTGAATTCGGCTCACGGACGGACCAGGAGGGGAAGCCCGGCTACATTAAATCTCTGATAAGCTGAGTTTCGCTAGTTCAACTGACCGATTGCTAAGCGTAGACCGCTTATTTTGCATCTGTGGGGATGAATGACGATTACGGTACGTCCGGCCCTTGTTGAGATTCGTGTTGGTTGTTTGCGTGCCAAGTTGCATATGGCTGGTCAATTTGCTTCCTGCTCATGCGGCCTCTTGCCCGTTACGTGCCTCCTGTGCGTATCTCTGCCGGCGACCTCCAGGCGGGCTAGATAGTGCAGAGCAGCATTTCTGGAAGATCGTGTCTTTTGCACCACATCCGCGTGTAGGTAAGCGACTCATCAGGCGTGAACGTCTCATCATAAATGTTGATTACTGATTTATATTATGTCATGAAATTGTGTCCCCGTTTACCTAGATGTATCCATGTAAGCGCATACAGCTTATCCCGAGAAATGACTCATGATCTAGATGCATAATGTATCTACAGACTGAACGGTCTGTACGAAGTAGATAGGGGATTTACATCTTGGAGAATCTCCCGACCTCCACGCCACCGAAAATCATAGATATTGGAAGTTTACCTACTTTCATTTCACTTCAACCGTGAATACATGTACCTACCTACCTCCCTATCGGCTTCCTTTTCGCTTTGGCATCGTACTCATACCACTTATATTCCGTATTTTTCTACTCAGTATATCTATGCTTTATCTAGGACTTCACAATGCTAAAATCTCACGGTCCACCACACCAAAACCCTTAGCTTTCGGGGCAACCAGACCCATACTTTTCGCCTTGGGGCATTCGCATCCGCACCTTTCTCGAGCAGCATCTAGACGACGTCTTGGTACCCTCTAGATGAAGTGGCTTGGAGTGTGTTGCCCTACACTCCGTCCCGGTGATTCTCGCAGACCGACTCTATCTAACAGGATCTAAGCGATGCCTACGCCCATGTAAGTACCCAAGACGGAATTCACTCCAAGCCGCTTCGCCAACGGGGCGTCAAAACACCGTCCAGATATTACTCGACATGGGCGTGGGCGTAAATGCCCAGGGTAAAGTGTATAGAAACCTTCTCCCGGCCGTTTCAATTTGGGCGTACTAGTACACTCTTGTAGCTATGGCAATATCGGGTTGAAGCTTTCACTACCCCCTACTTGAAGCGGTCCGGCACCCAGACGGGGCGCGGGATTGGATTGGATTGGCTGTTGAACTGATTGTTACAATTTGATGTATAAAGCACGAAGAACATGTAGCAATATCGGCTGGGCATCTGGAGACCGTGAAGCTGAAAACAAACCCCAAGCCCCCCACCGCATCCGCCTGCAATGATGATGATGGCGGAGTAAGCTACATCGCACTATTAAGTAACAGGTGCTTTTTGAGAGCAAGCCATCGAGAACTCGGTCCCGAGAATCAGGAAGATATTTCCGGCTCCGATGGCCCTTCTCGGCTAATACCAGTCAGCAAATAGATGTAGAGATTGTGACCGGCGGCTACCCACAGGCTGCCACACGGAAGCGGTGTCTATTTGCTTATCTGGGGTTCCTATGCTCTGTGCCGTGGTAGCGTTTCCACTCCTTGGCAGAAAACGGCCGACCACTCAGCTCGGAGCGACCCGGACAAATGAGCTCGAGCACCTGATTTCTTCGTATGTGACTATTTGGAAATATTGGCCTTTGGCGTCCACGGGTTGGCTTGATGGCTGAGGGCTTTCTTGACAGCCACAACAGCTGTCGGTCGCGAAGTGGGCGAGCTGCTGTGGACGTTCGTGTTGTTGATGACTGCATTATGTTGTTGTTGGCTGGCAGAGGCCACCGGGCCCGAGTCGGAACCCCTTCACCCTTCACCTCCTTTCGGATGAGGACGAGGAGTATAAGAAGGGATTCTCGGGGCCATGATAAGTATGCCTTGTTGTATCCCCTTTGAGGTACATCTATA
Organism: Xylaria intraflava; assembly: GCA_022385655.1. NCBI lineage: Eukaryota > Fungi > Ascomycota > Sordariomycetes > Xylariales > Xylariaceae > Xylaria > Xylaria intraflava. The sequence continues at coordinate 16,962 of MU279809.1, read as the reverse complement.
TCATCCTATACACTACATTCAAATCTACTCATCGACTTTCCATCGTCTGTGCCGCAAGTTTCCGTCTAGCACTAGACTCAATATGCGTTATACAGCCCTCATATCATTACTGATCAGCGCCGTGACAGCAGCTCCATACGAGTTGATATCCAAGCGCCACCTCAAGGATCACGAATGGGGTCGCAGCAAGAAGGGCGGATGCCCAGCCTACCTAACAGAGGGAGAGTACGAATCCCCGCACTACATCACGCAAATCTCCGCCGAACAGCCCGACAAGGCGTTCGGACCACAGCATAACGCCGTGTTCACGCCCAACGACATCTCCACGCTCTTCAGCTTCGAAATCCCGGACGACCGCGCCGACGCAAACTGCACCCTGGAATTCCTGTTCCCGGACCACGACCAGCAGCCCTTCTCGTACAAGGGCGCCGGCACGTTCTTCTTCACGGGCTACAATCCGGGTAGCTGTCCCGGCCCGGAGACCACGTTCAACAACCAGCCTAAGCCCGGCCCCTTCCCGCCCTTCCCGCCGATCCGCTTGGAGCCTGGCTATGCCTACACCATAGACGTCGGGCCTTGCAGCATCAGCGCGGGGACATGCGCCGCCGGATGTGAGTTCCCCCCCCCCCCCCCCCTTGAATTGATGGTAAGACGCTAACGGGGGTTGAACAAGTTACCTCGACCAACGACACCCACTTCGCGTACACGCCAGATTCTTACGGGTGTCCCATTGGCATCTACACAGCCTACAGCTATGGCTTGCCCTGCGAGCCGCCTTTCTGCTAGGGGTGGTTTCCTGTTTACCTTTCGTGACGTGAAGATATGTATGGTTAAAAAACCTGGTGGAAAATTGCCCTATCAACCACTTTGTTGATTTATCTACCTGCGTGCATGCTTCTTGGCATATTATCCTCTCGTAAAAAATGGATAGCAGACGTCTCCGTCCGCGTTCGTATTGCTGGCCGGGGTTATGTTGGACGTAGATACTTGAGCCCGGTGACCTGCTCGGCGCATGTCGCCCGTACCACCAAATAAGGGGTGCGGCGTGATATAGTGACCAATTCTCCCCTGACATGAATGGGTAACCAAGCCGAAGCTACTTATCTCGTGATCTGGGCATTTGCCGTATCGTCATTACAGAACGAGTAGACAATTGTAGGCCTAGCGTGCTTATATCAATGGCAACTGATGTTACAAGCAGTGTCATCTTCAAAGCTTCGCTAGGAAGGAATCCCATCTAGAAGTCCCTTCGGGATGACTCACAAAAATACCTCGCCACAGGCACAAATCACCCAAATCAGACCCCATCCACAATGCCATTCGCATCCCCAGGCTTCCTAGCCTCGATCTGCACGTACCGCCAAAACTCATATCCGCGATACGCGCCAACACCAGCGACGGTATTAACAAAGAATCGCTCAAGGCGCAGAAGCGAGACAATCCAGAACGGCACGATAGCCAGCGCGAAGAAGAATCGCGTCATAGGCCGGATGTGATCCGAGAGGTCGCGCACCCGCACATCTACGAACCCAGCCTCCTCCAGCATGCGCTTGAACGCGCCCGGGCTCGAAATCGCGTTCGTCGGCATGGCCGACCACTCATTGACCTGCCGCATGGAGAGCCTGAGACCGTCGCCGGGCCCTTTCTCCCCGGCACGAACCTCTTCCTGCAAGACGTTATCATACTCATGCATAGCCAGCCGTCCGCCCGGTCGCAAGACCCGAAAGAACCCCGCCAGGACGCGCTCAGGGTCCGTGGCGTGCACAAGCGTCTCCATGGTGTAAACACCATCGAAAGACGCATCCGCGAAGCCATCGAGGTGATGATAGTCCATTAACCGGACGTCGAGCGAACCCCCGGATTCCGCCCACCTCCCCTCGGCCCGGGCCAGCTTGCGCGCCGTCGCCTTCGCTTTCCGCACATGCCTCTCGACGACGTCGATGCCCGTGACATGCAGCCCCTTCCGCACCATGTACCTTGCCACATGCCCGTTCCCGCACCCGGCGTCGAGGACGCGCGCGGACGGGGGCACGTGCAATGTTTGGAAGAGTTGTTCTTCCATGCGCCTCAGCGAGCCTGAGAGCGGGAATGGGTTATACGACTTAGGGTCGTCATAGTATCCGAAGTGTCGCGTGCCGCCCAATAATAAGTCATATCCAAGGACGGACTCGAGAGACGCGTAATATGATTGCAGACGTGGGTTTGCGTTGATCACCGGCTTTGATTCAGCCATCCTGGTTTGCGCGGGACGAAGGAGCGGAATGAACTGAGAGGAGTTGATGGTTTTGTTGGCTTAGTTTAGATTAAATGGTCCACTGGGCTACTGCCGTGTCTCGACATGTATTCTTGGTAGTTATCTTTTAACATATGGATGAGATTTGTGCCAATATTCCATAAGCTGTACGCTGACAGCCTGTGCTCATCCGGGTTCGGTGCGACTGCGCCTCATCATATCTGACCCCTGCGTGGCTCAATCCGGTGACGCTTGTGAAGCTAAACCAGGTACCTGGGGAACAGGCCTACAGCGTAATACCTACTTCGTGCTTCGCAGACCAACCTGGATATCATGGATGGGCGTATCCTCAGGGCTGGGATCCCAGAAGTTTTCTGTCCTCATCTAATCACGCTTCATCTCGGAATAAATGAGGGTGATCCCGGGCGATCCACTGCATGTTCATGTGTTTCGGGCGGTACCTCGGTTTTGTCTTGGATTTTCATGCTATCTCGAGCCACGCTCTGCCTTAACCTCTTTCTGCGCCTGGGCATTGATGTAAATTGCTTCCTTCAATTTGGCCATAACTTCGGGTTGGCTCCCAAAAGCAACCATAAGCTTATCATGAAGTTGATTCTCGGTTGCGGCCGCACCTTGTGGCCCCTTTTGTCCAGTTCTTGCGCCGTTAATGAGTGTACCCCATCGTTGTGTGAAGGCGTAAATACTCTGTCGCAACAGCCCATCCAGCTTCTCGTTCGCATCCAAATCAGCCTGTACATGTGCGCGATTCCCTGCAGGTTTGTCATTGGCGCCCATGCCCGCGTTTGCCGTTGACGACCATAATCCAAGTGAGAGTGTACCCCCAAGTATGCCCCGAAACAACCCCATCCAGTTCTGAGGGCTAAGCGTGTCCCAAATTTGACCAAAATATTGCATTGTCGCCGGTTGTGCCCTCACATCGCCTATTTCGAGCGAAATTAGTCCATTCTTGAGGATCAGTAAGTTCTTAATCATGAATAAGTCAGGGTCTGGATCAGGATTTGCCGCTTTATTCGTCTTTAAGCGTGCTTCAGCGCGCTGTAGAGCGAGAATTGTTTCATTCACTATGCGAAACACCACAGGGCTAGACTTTTGCTACTCGCGATGGTTAGAACGACAGTTTTATCTTGGCATAGAGTCGAAGAGTCACTCACACTTCGTTCCTTAGGCATTGCTTGATCGTACATGCCCAAGAGCTCAAGCGCGCGTTTCACAATAGGATAAGGGTTAGACGATGCCACGTTGTTGGTAATCGGCACAGCTCTCAGCGCTTCGGGAGGTATGGGGGCTTTTGATATGGATTTCGTGATCTCGGCTTCGAAGCAGCTGTCTGCAAATGGCCAGAGATGATCGGCAAGTAATCTTCCCGTCATGTCATGACAGTGGATCGAGTAATGAGTCTCTTCCTCATCAAATTCCAGCAGCAGATATTCATTCGTAACCCATCCCAAGAGATTGCATGTTGTCTCAAGCTCAGTGCTCTGAAGTACGGGTTGTAGCGTTGCCGCAATAGGGGCTAGATTCGCTGCATTGATGAGAACTCCCTGCTGCGTCTTCAAGACCGCATAAGCCGACTGACTGTCTATATCAAATTGCGGTTCTATAGAGAAAACTTTCAAGAAAAGGCCAACCTCGTCGAAGGAACGTTCGTAACACTGCTTGATAAAATTTCGACAGGCCGTTTCAACATTGATATCCTTGGCTTCTTTTCGGAAAATGTCCATGTCATGTTGCAATATGGGTCGCAAACTTCGACCTCGCATATCTGAATAAGTTGAAAGGAGGTTAATTGCAGTATTCCAGTATGTGTCAAAATTCTGCCCAGGGATCGGGTGTCCAAATTGGTCAAAGCAAGAACGGATGACCCGCTGAGCATTGGTGATCAGTCCATCGGCCTCAAGTAACATTTCTTCGCTACGGCCATATGCCAAGGCATGCCGAGCCGCTTCGGACTGCGTTCCTAGGACTTGTTTTGATACATCTGAAGATATTTGCTCCAGGTGGGCGGAAAAGCCCACTTCGAGAAGATGAAGTGCCTTTGTTAAAAGAGACTGGTACCGTGCCAAGTATGATTCGGCTTCACGATAATCGGGCTATCGCAAGTCAGCATCAAGAAACACTTGAGTCTCCAGGGCACAAGACTGGATAACTCACATATTTTATCATGAAGTTTATACAGGCATCCAGGTTTGTGAGAATCTCGCCAAAATTCTCATGATTCACGAGACGACTTGCACCAGGGGCATTCAGCCTCCGAGTAACCCCGTCTAAATATGCATAATAATGGAGGTCGGTCCCAACCTCATCGGCCAGCTTCTGGAGTCTTTGTTCCTCGGATAGCAAATCGTCGCACTGGGCTTGGAACGAAGAAGTCTGGGCTTCGACGGTTCGGAAGTTGTCAGCCAAGGACGTAAGGAGTTCTAAAGCTCCATTGGCGTCGGCAACAAGACTATCCAAATGGCGTTCCGTTATATCGAGTTGGTCCCGGTAGAGCCTTGGCAGCCGTCAGTTCATGATGGCACTCCATGTAGCAATGCATCTTACAAATACTCGCGCTGGCTGGCGTCGATTAGCTCTGTGTCTATCGCCGGTCTCGACGGCAGCAACAGAGATTTTTGTATTCGTGATATATCGTCATCAGGTTTGACGACCATCAAAGCATCCAAAGCCCTCGCTTTGTTTTTCCGCCTCCTCTTCTTGGCGACGGTATCCTTTGACAATTGCTCGCGAACGACATGGTAGAAGTCGGAGTACGATTTGGCTCTCGGTAGTAGGGTAGGCTCCGGCGGCCCAATCACAGGTTCGGGCTCTTCGAACAGATGCTCTAGAGGCTCGGAGTCTCCAGGCTGCTTGTGTCCCTGGACAGTCAATTGGTTAGCTGGCTGTGAGTACGCGATGACATGGACCTACTTATATCACGAACATTGGGCTGTTGCAACAGAGACTCGCGCCTGCGGTGGGCAGTAGAAGGCAGTGAGGTCGAGGTGGTTTTCTTGTGGACATGATCCGGTACCAAGCTGTACCAAGAGTCTTCGTACATGATTTCCGGTGTTGAAAGGTGGACGGGAAATGATACGGGTCAAGACTCGGTCGGAAGAACAGCTGAAACTGTAATAAGGGTTAGCATCTCGTGGATCGAGTGTACAGACGGGTTACTGGGTCGTTATAGCGTGGGCAGCCACTATAGAAGGTACCCACAGGCTAGAGCTACGGTATGTACCGTATTGCTCGGCCAGACAGTGGCGCACCTCGCTTTATGAATAGGCTGGATGGCCGAACAACGTGGTCTACCAGACAGAAGGGTAGCACATCACTAGTTACAGTAGGCCACCAGTAGACCTCGGCCAATAGTGAAATTTAGCAACTAGCCCAGACGCTCTCAGTGCCTAACAGGTGTTTATTTTAGGCGGCATGGCCAGCCAGAATTGGCGGCCTACTGGGCCTGCTAGCTACGAAAATCATCTTGGCCTTGTTACAGGTATGGGGACTTCTTCACACAAAACCATCGCTACCCATTGCATCTTTCCTTCATTTCTTAGCTGGTGTTCACCTTTGCTATAAAAAACACCGTGAGATCAATTCATTCATTCATTTCTCTGTTTTCACAGAGACAGATGGAAAAATTACCATTCCAGCCTTACCAGGTCGTGACCTACAGCTACTCTCGAGCTTCAACATAATGAAGGACGATGGAGGACACTCAAGGACGATAGAATAGCGTCACATATTCGTGTATTGATGTTCTGTTTTGTGAGAAGCACAACAATTGAGGCAGGCCCCGACTGGATACCCGTTACCCTGGCATCAAATAATAGGTTGCCTGCACCGGCGCTACCACATCGTCATAGAATTGTTTCCTAAACTGCAGCACATCGAATTTCTTGTGCACATCCCGGCCCGGGAACGAGAACTTGACACACCGCTCCGCTGCGTCTCCGTAGGCGCAGCCTGCGATCCTGCGGACCTCGTCGAGCCGGCTCACTGCTGTCAGGTACTCTCTGATCAACGACCCCGACTTCAAGTCTATCATGCAGAGCTTGACCAGGATCATTCCGAGAGCAAATATCACCCTGTTGGGTATGAGCTCCTCGAGCTCGGAAGAGTGGCGTTCTTCGGCAGCCGTTGTCGAAAAGCTATACGAGAGATGAGGCCTTAGCGAGTCTGGCATCCCAGCATGCTTGTTCTTCTCGAGGAATAGCTTCGCTTGGTTTTCGCCCCAGAATTCGCCAACCCACGGAGTCTCGCCCAGGTGTAGGACCGACCAGGCTATGGCTGCAGCGATGCCGTATCTTTGTTTCGCAGATAGAGAGTGGATCGGGTTCTTTTTTCCCGCCGGTAATTCACCTAACGAGGTGATACTTCCGAGCTGAAAGACTTCAGTGATTCTAGGCAGATCCGGTTGGTTCGGCTCTAGACGAAATCGCTGGTAGTCGTTCTTGTCGGGGTCCTTCTCGGGATCCTTGAAATGCCCAACCATTTTGTGAGCCGTATTCTCAGTGCACACTGCATCGCAGAGGCTTGTGACTTCTTCACTTGGGATATTAATCACAGAGCTTGATACAGTCATAACGGCGCTAATGGAACTCGATATTGTGGGCGAGGGTGGTGGTGTTTGTGGATTTAAAAAGGGGGCAAAGCGCACGATCTTCGACTTGCTTGATGATGGCTGAGAAGTGCCTCGTGATGGCGTCCGCAGACCTGCAAATGAAGAAAGGCTCACGAACTTAAGCTTTCTCGACGATTTTGGAGAAGTGACTCGTGGCGGAGGCTGTGGTATTATTTGATTGAGATCGGTAAGGGCCAATTTAGGGGCTGTATAAAGAGAGATGTGAAGCTTTTTCCACGAGTCAAAGGGCTGTGGAGGTTGGATGCTTTTCCTATAAGAGACAGCCACTTTATACACCTGCTTTTCGTCCGACTCGTAGGCTTCCCAGTCGAGATCAATGGCGGCTTGGTGAGGTGACGGACAGGCACAACAGAGACCGGCTTCCAGCGCACGGTGAAGAGAGATTAGGTATTTGCGTGTTGAACTACACCGCTGGGGGCTGAAACGGAGTTTCAATTTCTGAATTTGACTGCTGTCAGCTTCTTCGGGTAGTTCGGTTTTCTCGACAACTCTTCTAAGGTCTTCATTATATTGTCTTAGGCTTTCAAGTATCTTGTTCCGCTTCTTCGTGCCCAGGCTGTGTTTTACCCGGGACCAATTCCATTGAATCTTGTCTAGGGCCTGATCTTGCTAATCGTATAGTTTCAGGTTAACAAGCGCTTCATGACACGCCCGCGTGATCAAGATGATGATAGTACTGGAAATATTACCTCCGCATTGATGTCGACCTCTAAGCTCTTTCCGAGCTCTATTGCAATATCGTCCATTTGTCGCACAATAAATAGGAGCTCGTGGGATATTTGCGGGAATTTGGCCTCGAAGCACTCTTGAAGTTCTTCTTTCGAAGCATTCTTGCCAAGCCCAAGATTTGAGAGGGTTTTCTCTAACTGATACTGCTGTATTATGAGTTGGGATCGGAAGCTCTCTATAGTCGTGCGGTATCTGTGAAAAGTCTCGAATGCCTCCGAATATTTCTCAAGGGCCCAGATTGCAATTGGCAAAGCGCCTAGGACGAGGCCGGCAACTTCAGCCATAGTTGCACTTGACGACGCAAAGCCCGAGAGGCTATTCAAGGTAAGAGGTCCGTCAATCCACAGGATACACCTTAAAAGGCGGACTGAGTTGACCCCATCAATGCGGCTGATTCTGGGCAGCGAAGAGCTTGATTGGTCTGGGTGTGCTCTGACCATGCCTCCCAACATGGGGTAACTTACGGTAACCAGAGTCCCACCCATTTCCTCACACGGGCCTAGAAGCTATCTAGATAGGAAATTGCAGTACGCGCAACAAATAGCGAATCGAAAACAGAAAAGCTGCGGAGCAAAGCCGACGATCTATCCTCCCTATCCCGTTCGGAGAAAAAGAGGGGGAGTAGAAGAAGAGCGGCTGAGAGACTATACGGTATAGATACAACCATCCTAGATAGGGAATGTTGCCGCTTGCGCAAGAGAGAAAAGTTGCAACACAACATCTGAGATGCGATTCCCTACTCAGCAATCGTGGTTTGGGCCATCGATATAATTCGTCAGAACGAGTGTATTTTTAACCAATCCATAGTTAGATGGATTGATTGATTTTACTTTGCGAGACGGTCCAAGCAACCCAGACAACCCAGGCCTTACAGGGCTATTATGCATCGCCAGGTGGAAGAGGAGCATACAAGCCCATCCCCGTTATTGCGAGTAACGATCTCAGAGGGTCGGGCCCTTTCCAGTTTTTTCGTCGCTGCCAATTTCCAATCAATATTCCGTTCTTAACCAACGCCAAAATTCGGAGAAATAATATAACGCGGCTGCTCAACATGGCCGACATAGTCCAGGCAGATGACCCATCTCTTGCGGTGTCATACTCAGATTGTATCAACTCCTTTGCGAAGTTCGTCCTCACTCTCAGCGAGTCGGACTGCGATGTGATCCGTCGTGATGAAGTTCAGATCACTCAGATATTCGAGGAGTATGGAAGAATTAAAATCTGGGCCGATCAAAGCAAAGCAGACCTCCCAGCGACGGCCCGTGGCTCTTTGGACGACATACTGAGACATGATGATGAGCTTAAATCGCTAGTACGCGACATTCTCCAGCGACTTAAAGGCCTTCTGCAGCAAGGCAAGTGAACTCCTCCCCCGTGTGCTACAGAATGTTAAGTGCGGGCTAATAGTCTAACAGCGATGTATATTGCTGAGAGAAAATACGATCCTGAAGACGACATGGATCGAGATTCCATTAGCAGCGTCAGCGACTCGGATTATAGCACAGATGACGGCGATGAGCCACAGCATCACAGAATACCCAAGATTCGCCTGCTTGTTCGGCAGATTGCGGACCAAATCCGGTCACTGCATGATATCTCTTCGTTACTTCGACGACCGACGGTTTCAGATAAGTTCATACGTTCTAAAAAGGCAGACCCAAAAGCAGCTACACTTCAAGAACCGGATAGGTTTTATCCCGACGGTATCTTCGGGATTTTCGATTACAACCATATATTTGAAAAGGTTCTGCAATGGCGGGGCTTAAATAAAAGCCTACAGAATGTTGATTTTTCTATTGAAGACGGCGCCCCTGTCGGAAATGCGCTTAACAATCAGCAGATCGAGGATATTGGATGGCTCTGTCAGCGACTTGCACGAGCCAATACAAAGCGCCGAGAGCAACTCCAATATTGGAAGAGCCATCCTTACGAGTCAAAGCAAAGCTTCACCGGTATTGAACCTGATTCAGAGATAGACCTGGACATATTAGTACGAGGTATCACCCCAGTAAAAAGGCAGAAGGATGAAGAGTCACGGAGTCAAGTATCTACTATCAAGCCACCCGATCCCCATGTCCTACATGAAGGACCAAAGTCAATCTTATCAAAGCAAAGTTTCTCTACTGTTGCTTTTTCTGATGTCCACGACACGGGAACGAACATCAGAGCGCGAACAATCTACGCGCCGACGGCGATAGGCCAAGACCGCGCCATTTCCGTACCGGGGCCCCCTAAAATGGATCAGGATACGAATTTCCGGTGCCCATACTGCGGAATGTCGCTTGGGTCTGAATATAGTAAAAGGCAATTATGGAAGTAAGTTTACGATCCCTCGGAGACCCGCGGTGGGTCTGTTTTAACGAGTATCCCAGGCGTCATGTCTTCCGGGACCTCCGCCCTTATATCTGCACATTTCAACAGTGTCACAGCGCGGAAAAATTGTTTTCCAGCCGCCACGAATGGAAACATCACGAATTTCAGATTCATCGTCGTGAGTACGTATGCCAACGCTGTCAGTACAAATGCACTAGCAAAAAAGAGATGTCGACGCATCTACGGGTGCACTACGGAGACTTAATTCCGTCACCCCAAGCAGATGTTATTCTAGATCTCTGCGATCGCCAGGTCGATCCTTCTGATACCAATATAGAACCGTGTATTATATGTGGAGAAGAAGAAATCTCGCTGTCGGTATGGCACGACCATGTCGCCGCCCACATGGAAAACCTTTCACTTTTTGTCCTGCCGGCTCCCGAAAATGACGAAGAAACTGAAGGCTCAGCAATCTCCGGCAAGGCAGATGTCCTAGATTCGAACAACTATAGCTCCGGGTCCGAATCAACGGAAAGTAGCCTCGGATTCTCAGTAGCCGGGGACCACAGTCAGAACCCAGCCGACTTTGCCAAAACCCTCGCCGACGAGGCAGGATATAGCTCCAGGTTGGCGGCATGGGAAGCAACTGATGAAGATATTACTTGGCAGTCGAGGATTAGAAATCAAATGAAAATGGATCCGGCGCCGCTGATAGACGATTTCGACAGCCTTATGAGGAAACTTGAGACAAATACGCTAAGCATGGATGACAGCAAGGACTATATTACGGTAATAAATCAGATCACAAATAGTCTCTGCGAACGCTATAGTCGTTATGAGTGGAGGTCTAGAGAAACTAAAAGGTTCGAACGAAGGCAACTTGACATGGTTCAACTAAGTCAACGGTTATTTGGTGAATCGCATCCCATGACACTGACCAGTATGGCTTACCTGGCCTCGACGTACCAGGAAGTGGGACGGTGGAAGGAGGCCGAGTCGCTGCTCGTGACGGTGACGGAGTCAAGGAAGACTGTATTGGGACTAAACAATCCTGACACACTCAAAAGCATGCATAACCTGGCTTTGATTTACCTGAAGCAGGAGCGGTTGAAGGAGGCTGAGTCGCTGCTCGTGACCGTGACGGAATCGAGGAAGACTCTACTAGGACTAGACCATCCTGACACACTCAACAGCATGGAGAACCTGGCTTCGGTGTACCGGCAACAGGGACGCTTGGAGGAGGCCAAGTCAGTGTTTCCCCAAGTGATGGCGCCGGAGAAGATGGGAATAGAACCAGAACGCCCTGGAACGCCTACGTCGGCTTCTTCCTCGTCCCATATCTCGACTCAAAATCCTAAGATACTAGAAACCGTACAAGATGCGATGAGGAGACTCATACTTCCTGAACTGTCGCGTTTAACGTCGCCTGAGCTGCCTCAAAGATCATCTTTCGACATTTTCGAAACACCACCTGATGACTTTTCGAACAGGCCTGAGTCGCATCAAAGGCCACCATCCTCATTACCCAGAGTATCCGCACCGTCCGAGACATCATCGCAGATATCCGCAATACCATATGACGAATTTTTGGACGGGCCTGATCATGGGTCGACTACATGACATGGTGGCTGGGCTCAAGGGTAGCGGTTTCAGCCCCAGTCTCATTACCAATGCTACCAAAAACCTGGAAGTAGAACAGCTATGTACAATCGAGTTTAGGGTTTCTCAATTCCATACCATGTCTGCTCGTATCGACAAGTGCAGCACATATCAGGGTGTGCCACAAGCCCTGATGTGGCATCCACAGCCATATGATTGTTAAAACGTCTTCTATCAGCAGTAGTGTGAAGGAATCACACAAATAGATTGACATACGGTCCTAATGCTTGTCTCGCCTTGGATGAGTTTTACTGCCTATTAGCGAAACCACGCCTGTAGATGCTTCACGCAGACTTCGGATGGCAATCCATCTGCGTTGCGCCAGGACGTCAATCGGAGGATTGCGCTGATCTCGGATGCAACTTCAGCCAAGCCCTGTATTCTGCCCCGATCTTCCTCCCCTTGGATCCCGGAGGCAGCCCAAAACTCTTCCCAGAAAGTGTCTTGTAATAACGACTTACAAGCATAGTCATGCCAACCGTCGAGGATCATGAACCCTGTACTTAGGAAGAGGACGTCCAAATCCATCCCGAAGGGCATAACTTTCGCTGAGGACCAATCGACGATCCCCGTAATCTCGAATTTATTCTCGTCAACCAGAATGTTTGTTACTGAGAGGTCGCCATGCGTGAGGACTTGTGGATAATCCTGACTGAAAAGAGATGAGATGTTCTCAGTAAGCCTGGGCAGAACCGATTTCGGCAGGACGGACGAAGGTAATTCTTCCGCAAGCCTAATGAGTCTTGTACGGATCTCTTTTTCGTGCCTTGACTTGGTTTGATTGGCAACTACCTGCGGGTTGGACCAGCATCGAGCAAAATAACTTGCAGATGTTAGGAAGATGGCATAGAATAGTCCCTGAATTATTTTTAGCTCTATGAAACTTACCGAGCTAAGTGCTTGACATAGAGTTTCTGCTTGGCTTCTTCGTTGTGGTCCAATTTGACCTCACAATATGAGACTTCAATGTAGGACGAGCCTCGCAAATAGGGCATAGCATAAATGGATAGCGACGGGTCGGTTGCGTTCACATTCCCATGGTAGGTCTGCAGAGGCACAAGGTCACCGTGAATTTCTTTGGCCAACTTCACCGTCCCCTCGTCGAGTATGGCTGCCGGTTCTCTGAAGGACACAACGAGATCTTGTTGTAGCCCAGGACACTCATTGCAGACAACGGTGTAGCTCATAGAGCCTGGGCTGTCCACTGGGATAACTTTCGACGCGCGGGAGATGGACCGGGCAATTTCGTCACATTCTATCTGCGATGTTGATTTGCGGCCGCCAAAAAAACGGTTGGTGGCCTCTTGGGCCCACGAAGACTGATGAGACATTATCAAAAGTGCAATTTTATGAGGTCCTGTTAATGGCCGGGGTCGAAACCTTAAAAGGAAAAGAAAGTTGTTGGTTGTATCGGGGAATCGCAGTTTGTGGAAGGGGGTATTAAAGCCCACCTTCGACTGTCTTGGCCGTACTGCTCTGAGCCGCCAACATTCAACAACCAACGTGCATTGAACCAGGTAACAGCCGCTCATGCACCGCTTTTCATGCAAAGAGGGACTAACAATACTTTGACATGTAGCCACCACTAATATTCGAGCAGAGTAGATATGGGCTACCAAGTAGTACGCCCATTTTCAATAACCCGCCTGGGCCCAAGTTTGTCACTGAAATTAAGCTGAAGACAGTGACGGGCGGTTGGTAGTTTCTCATCAACATCGCCGTTGTTGTGAGGAAGCTGGCCGATCCGGGTCTCAAAGCGGTACAATATCCTCGGACGGCCGTTCAGCTCTCGAATTCATTTGTTAATGTCAACACTCAAATTCGTGTGCCAAACCCTTTGCTCGGCCAAGTTACCTACTTTACCTACTTTGCCAATCCATCAAAATACATCTGCTGCATAACCGTTTCTAAGTTCCCGAGGGAAATGCTCCGTACAGGATCCAAGTCATGGTTCCGGGCAATTCCAGATTCTGTTGGATCAAACGCATTTCGGCCAAGGAGCTGGCGGCAAAGCCCCGTGCTATAGTCCTGTCGCACATGGCGCTCATAGTACCCAGCAATGTGTCAGGTTGGCTCCTAAGTACTCGCATTTCTTCTGCCGCTTCAATCAGGCTCCACGGGAGATAGACGACGTTGTGCTCTAAGGCATCGTATAGGGCTAGCCTGGGCTGCTGGAAATCCATCAAGGGCCTTTGTAAGAACGAGGCTTCAGGGCGACAAGAGAAGGAGTAGATCTCGTCGAGAATTCGAGCAAGGGAGCAGGTGGCTTCCTGGAACGAGATATCCGATTCGGACTTATTCAATTAGCCACAAATATGGGATTTCTTCAGACACTCAAAGCGTACTCTCCCAGAAGGCTACCCATGGCATCATGGTATGTATTATGATCGAGTGAGTATAATAGAATAGGTTGAGAGAAAATGCGGTCTTGGATACATCCAATTAGTTGCACTTGGTACGGACGTAGAAATTACCGCGATGAGCTCTACAATGTAAAACTGTACCTATTCCTCCCCTGATTAATACGGTGACATACCCAAGCACCCATCGGCCAGATACGGTCTGCCATGTTTTTGACGGCCCGCCGACTAATACCGTTCGCTAAGCGGGATGGCCGACCATCCTGTGCTGGCACGTTAAGAGCAATCCAGTCCGAAGATAAGATACAATCGCCCCACAATAGAATTCATGAGCTCTTGCAGGGAGCTCACCTTGGAACTTGGTGCCATGATCTCACCACTCCATTCATTCACCAACACAACGCCCCATCGACCCGACACACATCCTCAACCACTCTTCACTCGGCCCTCCGAGAGCCCCGTGGAAGCGAAATGGGACTGTGACCTAAGAAGCACTTGGTGCTATATTCAGAACTCTTTCGCTCATCAGGACATCACCCGATAACCATGGCCGCATATCGCGTCCTCCTGCGCCAGTCACCATTGCTGTGGCGCTCGATTCAGCACAGATCCCCAGCGGCGAGCTTACAGTGCTTGCGGTATGCGAGTTCGTCCAGGACGGACCAGCAGAGGCGCGGCGGTGCCGGTCGCTTCGTCGGGGGGTTGCTGATAGCCCTTGCGGCTGGCGGCGCCGTGCTCGCCTACCCGAACATGACGAAAGAACCCCCGACAAAGCCACGCGAAGCTGTCATCGAATTCGAACAACCGAGACCACAACCTGATTCAAAAGAAGACAGTAGAGATTTAATCAGCAGCCAGCATTTGCAAGTGAAGAGGAGCTGGGAGCATCCGGGCGTCTATTGCTGGGGTTCGAACTCGGGGAAGGTTGCCGCTCCCGATTCTGCCGAAAACGTCATAAAGACGCCCCGTCGGATCGCATATTTCGATGGTCAATTAATTAGGGATATAAAGTTGGACAAGGAGTTTGGCGCCGCCATTACTGAGAAAGGTGATCTCGTGCAATGGGGCACTGGCTTCTCCGCGGACAATCCTGCCCCAACTCCCACATTGAAAGGCAAGAACTTGGTGCGCATCGAGATTTCGAGGGATCGCATTATAGCCCTGAGTAAAGATGGCACGGTCTATTCCGTCCCGGTTGCGCAGCTAGACCAGGCCACCAATGGCAAGTCGAACTCGTCTTCGTGGTCTTTCTGGTCAAGTCCGAGTGATATTAACTACCGAAACCTCCAGCCTAATGGGCTGGGATGGGGTGAGAGAGTCACCAATATTGCTGGCGGCCTAGAGCATATCTTGCTTCTCACTTCCCAGGGCAGAGTATTCTCAGCCGCTTCTAGTACCTCCGACTTCCCCTCTAAAGGTCAACTTGGGGTGCCAGGTCTAAGTTGGGCCACTCGTCCTCAAGGGCCTTTTGACCAACCACACGAAATTCTCACATTAAAGGGGTTCAAAATATCCCAAATAGCTGCCGGTGATTACCATTCCTTGGCATTGGAGAAGGACGGGCGCGTCTTCGTCTTCGGCGACAATTCTTCGGGACAGCTTGGTTTTGAAGTAGAGAAAGAAATTCCTTTCGTGGATGGTCCTATTCCCCTGCCATTCTCTAAAATGTATCGTGGTACGAACAAGAAGCCTCGTGTCGTGTCCATCGCAGCTGGGGGATCTGATTCATTCTTCGCCGTCGATGCGACTCGTGTTGCAGGACCAAATGAGGATGTCAATAACATCCGAGATTTGGGTCGGGTAACGTCCGATGTCTGGGCATGCGGGTCTGGTATCTGCGGCACTTTGGGTAACGGCAAATGGACACATGTTTCGCTAGGCCCTTCAAAGATCAAGAGCCTATCCGGGCTATCCGAGTTTGACGAGAAGTCTAATTCGATCGTCCCAATTCGTCTTGCTCACCTCAGCGTTGGTAGTACTCATGCCGCAGCTGTGATGAGAAATCTTACGCGTGTCGACGCCTCCGAGAAGACTTCGGACCAGGACACGAACTGGGGTGCTGATGTGCTGTGGTGGGGAGGGAATGAATACTACCAGCTCGGCACGGGAAAAAGAAACAATGTAGCTACACCAATTTATATTGGACCCCTGGATGGCGGAAAAGCCGATGCCGAAAAGGGGCGTAAGGACGAAACGCACCGGCTCCAGATCGCACCTAGAAAGACGGTCCGTCTCGGCGAAGGAGGCAAGAGTAGGAAAGCTACCGTTGAGCAACGAGTGGAATGCGGCCGTTTCGTAACTGCTGTGTACTCCGCGACATAAAAACTTTCGGTGAGGAGATGTCACTCGATATGTATATGTGTATCATAAAATACTGTATTAAACAACGACCCGGGCCCTGGCTAGTACGCTACCTTCTACGTCCTCACGGATCTTGGGTATCCTATCAGACTCACTTGCTCGTCCTTGCATCGCGATCTGATTACTAAATACGCATTTCAGGATTGGCTCGAATCTAGCGAAACACGCGCATTTATTAGATTTTCCCGGTTATGTCAAAGACCTCCGAGGACAAGGCGTGTAGATATCTACCTACATTACGCAAATCTCGACTAAGACATGGACAGAGCTACAACAGACATATCTAGTCGAAATACCCCCAATGGTCGAAGCAGATAAGGAAGACATGAAAATCCAACTGCGATTGCCCGTTTGATCAGATACCCTACTCGCAACAGACCCTCCAAATGGGCCCTTCGCAACTATTGCGCACCCTCCGGGAACGGCGCCGCCTTTTAGCAATCCGCAGTCTATGCGAAACAAGGACACTTAGTCTGGAAGCACATGAGGCTTAAGAATGAGGACAGAAATGACTAAGGAGACGAAGTAGTCGGGACAACGCGTTCTTGATAAGCATCCGACAATTCGCTAACCGCACTGACCACCTTTCGCAACGGGCCCCCATATGCAATGTAATTTCCCGACCAAACAACACCACGTAACTTCGAACATACTTGTTTACT